>PVJH01010800.1:0-71958 GCA_004026705.1 Nesogale talazaci
AAGGAAGACAAAAAAATGAAATGATGCCTTTGAGTTACGAGATGGATGAAAAATATGAAACATATCATGGATTCCCTGAGAACAAACAGATCTGTCTCAGAAGACTTCCTAGAAATGAGGTTGGCAGAACTTTGTTCCACATGCTTTGAACATGCTACTGGGGAAACCAGTCCCTGGAGAAGGACGTCATGCTTGGTAAAGCAGAGGATTGTGAAAAGGAGGAAGCCCCTCCACAATGTGGACTAACTCAGTGGCTACAACCTTGTGCTCAAGCACAGGACTCATTGTGAGGCAGACAGAGCTGGCCAGGGCCTGAGCTGCACTGGACATAAAATCACTATGAATTGGAGTCAGGTAGACAACCCCTAACAGCAGTAAAGAGCCTTGTAGTTTAAGTCTTTCTAGTCACTGGTACATCCCTACTGCTTTCTATAGTGACTGTGTCCACCTTGCCTACAGTTATTAACAGATGTCACTCCAGGATCTTCTCATCCCCAGGGAATCAGGGAGCTCCTCTGAATGGCACTATACTCCATGTCAACACCTGGTCTACAAAAGTAAGCTCCCACAGAGCTTCTGAAGGATGCAAATCCAACCCCCACCCCACCTCCACCTCACAAATGTGTTTCTCAGCGCCTTTGTGAAGACAATGTCTCCTGGGAGTGTTCATGGATGTGCAGGTCATACATGATACATGCACTTCAACACTCCTCTTTCCTTGATGCCTGGATTCTCTCTTCCATACCATGTCACGGAAATTGTGGTGCCTCACGAAACATAGGCTAGCTTCCAGTCCACATTGCAGTCCGATAAGCTGTTAGAGCAACCTTCCATTGCGTGAGTTACTACATGAAATCCCAAATCCACACTGATTAATGCAGTATTACATTCGCCCATTAGAATCAATACCCACATGTATGCCCAGGATGGTACACTACTAGCAAAAGTGTGCCCTTATTCTCCTGGCTCATAGTGTGCCCTTGTTCTCTGAGCAAGCCAAGCTTTGACCTGAGTTATAGACCGTGACAACAAAGAAGACTTGCATTTCTGGAGGAGAAAGCATCTCCATCCGAGGCATCCACTCCGTAGACACTTACCACAGATTTCCTAAAGAAAAAGAGTCTCCCAAGATACAAGCGAGCAAGCTCTTTCCATTGGCAAGTCTCCATTCCACGTGAGGCCCACCAGATTCTCTAGTCCAAGTCCCCAGATCCAACGCTTGCCTAGTGTGCACATTAGCTTTCACAGGAGAACCCTGGTGAGGCTATCCGTTCAGAGGATGTTTTAATTCTGCAACCCACAGAGTTATGTTTGATGTTTGGTTTTCAGCCATGTCAATCCTGTGGCGATATGAAAAGGGGAAATTATTTTTTTGTTGTTTTTGGGGGGCATCACTGCCCCCTGGTGGTGGGAGTAGGAGGCCCAGCCTTTGTTCCTGTGGAGCCGCTGCTGGAATTGAACCTCCATCCCAGTGGGCCGAAGTCCCGCGCACAACCGCTATGCCACCGGGGCTCAGCCCGGGAAAAATACTTTTTAAGATTGCTGTGGAAGATCTGTTATTCACAAACCATGACTAGAGTCGAGAGTTAAAGGCTTAAACATGTCCTCTTCTTTCTAATAAGTGCTTAATGAACTCAATAACTTCCCCACTCCCCAGTGCTTGTGGTCATCATTCTACCATAGCTGCTGTGTTGGTCAAGTCTCTTTGACTCCCAAGTCTGGATACTGCCTTAAAATTGCAGGTGAAAGCATGGGTTAATTACAATTCCAGACCCCATGCTAGCATCCCATGTCCCATTGGCAGGGGTCTCTGCCCCGAGTTCAAGCTCAAGAGTACAACCAAATGAAATCAAGTTCCATTTTTGAGGTTCTGACCCAGTTGTTATCCATTAGGATCCTGTGAGGAGACAGAATCCACACTGTAATTTGAGTATAAAAAACTTTGTGTCAAGAATTGTTCACTTAAGGGGGCACTGAGTTTATGTCAAATGTGGTAAAACAATTTGGAAAAGGATATCAAAAATGGTTGTACATCACAAAGAAGATAATCAATGGCACTGAATTATACATGGAGACATTGTTCAGTTGGAGGATGTTTGGCTGTATATATTTTTGCCACATTTTTTAAATTATATGCATAATAATAAGTACAAGAAGATGTTGTAGAATTGATTGTGATGATGATTGTATAACTCTTCTTGATATGATTGAATTATTGAATTGTATGGTGGATGAAGTGCCAATAAAACTGCCTTAAAAAGGAAAAAGAGACGGTGGCGGCGGTGGGTTAGGCGCTGTGTGGTGGTCACTGACCTGCGAGGCTGGTGGGCGTGTGCTGAGCCCCAGATGCTGCGCGGGTGCTGAGCACTCGTTGGCCTGGACGATGGGGAAGCACTTCCTGGGCCAAAGCGTCCCGGAGTTCCTGGGACCAAGTGTTCACCGCCTTCTGGGAGCGGTACCCGAATCCCTACAGCAAGAATGTCCTGACAGAAGACATCGTGCACCGGGCGGTGACCCCTGACCAGAAGCTCCTCTCCAGGCGACTCCTGACCAACAGGATGCCCCGCTGGGCCGAGCGACTGCTTCCTGCCACTGTCACTCACTCGGGGTACATCGTGGAGAACTCCATGGTGGACCCACAGAATCAGACAATGACCACCTTCGCCTGGAACATCACCATGCCCGGCTCATGGTGGTGGAGGAATGCTGTGAACACAGCCGACAACAGCGGCTGGACTGAAATCCACCGGGAAGCCTGGGTCTCCTCCAACTTGTTTGGTGTCTCCCCAGCCGTCCAGGAATTTGGTCTGGCCCCGTTTAAAAGCAATGTGACCAAGATGATGAAGGGCTTTGAGTACATCCTGGCCAAGCTGCAAGGTGAGGCCCTTTCTAAGACGCTTATTGAAACCGCCAAGGAAGCCATAGAAAAGGCAAAGGAGACCGCACTGGCAGCTACCGAGAAGGCCAAGGACCTTGCCAGCAAGGCAGCCACCAAGCAGCAGCAGCAGCAGTTCATGTAGCCAGCCCAGCCCCTGCCCCCCCACCCCCACCCTGGACCAGACCATCTGGCTCCCTCTCCTGACCTGCCTGCAGTATCCTTTCTTAATTAAAAATCAACTTCCAGCCCCTATCTACTGTCTGGCGGTGTGGTGGGGAGGGCGGGGGGGGGGGGTTAGGGTTAGGGTTAGGGGGGGGGCACTACAGGACACCAAGCATGTCCGTCATCCATGTCTGTGCCAGGCCTGCTTATTTCCCCCGTGGACACCTGAGGAACAGACAGAGGTACTGACCTGCCCTCACAGGTCAGAGAGACCAGGAGATGTTGTCATGAACACTAGACTGTAAGCTCCACAGGAGCAGAGAGATGCTTGCTCTCCAATGTGTCTCAGGTACTGAAACAATATTTAGCACATAGTAGGCACTCAATAAATACTTGTTGAATTCAATGAAAAATAAAAAGAAAGAAAAAGAACTGTTTAATAGAAAAAAGGTGATTAACTACTAAATGGCGTCAAAGAGGACCCCAAGGGGCCCAGAACTAGTTAGTACATAAAAGCCACTACTACAGGGATGCCAGAAGAGGGGTGGGAGGGAGGGGGTGGACAATGATCCAGAGGAAGGCCTTCCCCAAGGCTGAGACTTCAGCCTCCACCAGGGAAGCAGTGACTACTGAAAACATGGAGCCTCTAGAAGCTAAGAACCTTGCCAGAGAATGTGGGTTGGTGCTGGTACCAAGAAGTAGTTTTTTGAGTCAGCGTAGGAACCAACACTGAGACAGGAACTAGACTGAAACTAACTTTGTTCATACTGCCACCATGTCAGTCCCAACTCATAGCAAACCTATATAAGGTTTATGGAACTGCAAACCATTATGAAAGCAGACGGCCTCATCTATCTCCCCGAGATTGACTGGTAGATTTGAACCACCAACCTAGTAGCAGTCCAATTCATAACCCAAATGCCAACCATGGTCAAATAGGAGTGAGGCCTGATGGTGTATCTGACAGGTTCATGAGGGCCTCTCCGGAGGTAAGCACTGGACTTTGGTTCTTGTTCTGAACTTTAAAATAAAACGATGGTAAGGACCTGTAAGTATCTTCCTGCTGCTCTCACCTTGCAGTGTCCCTACTGTGCCCTCTACCGACAAAACCTACCATTGCCCCAATGGTAACAGAACTGTCTACAGGGACCAGCTCAAGTATCATAAAACAGGGCAAAGAAGGGCGCGCCTGGAGCTTAGAGTCAGTAAGTGGATTAATTGGCCTGGAGAGACAGACAAACATGGGAGGAAGTAAAGTGTTTGACAGAAGAAGGAGGAAAGCTGGGTTTTCTCTGGAGCCTTGGGCTGTAAAATTTGTCTAAGGTGCTTCAAATGAGAACACATTCAGATTAGAAACACAGCTCAAGAAAGTCACATTGCTCAGTTTTCAAATGAATAGAAAATAAAACTCTCCAACAAAATAAAACTTCTTCCCACCACTGGGAAAAAGCAGGCATTTCATCTTACTTAAAACGTCTCAGCTACCCATTTCTTGCTAACTCAAACTACCTTGCTATCAGCAGCGCCAAAAGACATTTCTCCATTAATTCAACACCATCTTCTGCAGTCCCATTGGGTGCCAGATGCCAAGCCTGAAAAGGTCCTTTGTGGGCTTCCATTGAGCCTGTTGACTGTTGTCTGTGGCTGAGCCTGGCTCTCACGAGTGTTGAGTGCAGACTAACTTGTGAATAACAACAACAACAATAACAAATCCAAACAATTAATGTGGTTCAGGTTTAGATTTTCTGGTATTCCTGTGAAAATCCTAAGAGCAATGGTGCCTGATGCTATGGCCTCTAGCGCTGCCTGGGTTCTTCTCCAGCTGTGTGACCATTTGTGAGTTATCTCACCTCTCTGAGCCTGTTTCCTTATACCATGTGGACCTGGTGATACTCACTTCCTAGGATGGCTGTGAAGATCAGGGGTAATGTCTGTCTTAGGTAAAATGGGAGGTGCTGCCACGTTAGGTAGGTAGTCAGATTATCCCGAAGATCTCAACAGACTCCTAAAGCAGAAGTGGAGGCCAGTCCCCTGGGCATCTCTGAGCAATGTCAGTCCTGCTGTTGCTAAAGGATGTGGAACCCCAGAGAGTCTTGCTTGGGATGGATTTCTAGAAAGCACCGAGGCTCCCATCCTTGGGGGGCAGATCAAGAGCCTGGGTTGCCAGAGGAAGCAGATGGTCATTCAACCTCATACAGCATTGGGTAGCAGAACCAAGTCGAGGTCTGAGCCCATGGGATGGGATTCCATAACCATGTGGGAGTCGGGATCAGGATGCGCCTTAATGTGTGTGCATGAGAGCCAGAAAGGCTGCAATTCACGTCCCAGCTCTGCGGTTGTCATCCATCCCATGGCTATCTTGAGTCCACCAAGTGCCAGGCCCTGAGCTCAGTGCCGGAGACAGGTAAGTGACAAGGTCCACGGCGTCCAGCTTGCTCACAGCTCAGTCTTCTGGGGGAGCTAGTGAACAAGCAACCAATAAACACGTTCATTGCCTGCTGTGAAGGACAAACTTAGGGCAGGGTGGGGCCCCAGGAGTAATGGGGGTCCTAAGGACAGGAGGGTCACTACCAGGCATGAGGGATGCTCTCTCCAGGAGGAGACATCTGAGCTGTGACCTGGATACCACACAGAGCAGAGACTGTGGAAGGCAGCACAGAGGAACAAGGAGCGAGAAGGCGCCTCAGTCATCAGCAAGCAGACCCAGGCTAAGCAGGGTCCCAGCAAGGGCGAGGAACTCAACTTCTGTTCACACAACAGCAGGAAAGGCCAGAGGGTGAGTTGATGAGAGATGTACTCGGTTTGTTTCTTGTGACACTTACAGCCTGTGGCCTTGGAAGAGTTGCTTGACCTCTCTGAGCCCATCTTAGCTTATGTAGTAGAGGGCTTTCATTGGAAGGTGGTTTGTGACAATTCCCACAGAGCACTTAAGGTGTCCCATGCCTCGGCAGTGTCAAACAAAGGCTGGCCTTTGTACATCACTTCATCCAAAGTCTTCTCCATCCAGCTACTGACCATAGGGAAGCTTCAACTCCGCTTGACCATGGGCACGTGAAGCTAAGCTTCATGAAGGTCCCGTCAGTCGGAGGCCAGCTGGGAGGGGAGCGGGAGCCCAGTGAGAGTGTGACCAGTCTCAATTAGGGCCTTGCGGGTGACTTTTGCCTCAGTCAAAGCTGTGGATCCAGTTCCTTGATGCCCAGAGATAAAACGTGCCCCAACCTAGGGCCAGGTGAGAGGTCCCGAGAAGCAATCATTGCTTTGGCCTGCTCCCACAGCTGGATTGATGATAACAGAGAAAATAAATTTAGCTCCTGGCAGAACAGTCACTTGGCCTGTCCACGCTTGTGAAAATCCCATTTGCCGGGGCCTGGGTGGATGAAGGCTTATACCCTACACCTGTTCAACCCTCAGCCCTAGGCAGAGCCAGACAGGGCCATCCATCTTCTTGTACTCTTAGGCCTCCTCATCCAAGAGGCCCCCACCTGACATACTTCACAGCATTGGAAAATACGTGCTCAGGCCACAAATCACCCAGCAGTGTCGCATCAAGATCTCCACTCTGACACTGCCCACAGAGGCCACCAAGCAGCTCAAGGCAGCGACTTTGGAGTCACCCTGGACTTGGGTGCCTGTCAGCTCTGCCATACAATGGCTGTGTGTCTGTGGATGGATCCACTCACCTTCCAGAGCTTCCATTTCTGCTTTTCCAAAATGAGAAGTGCTGTTGTACGGGATGACTAGGACACAGATGGCGTAGGGCATTGGCCACAATAAAACATGCAAGAGCCCGTGGCCCTAGAGTTGACTCTACTCATGATGACACCATGTGAGTCAGAAGAAAGCATCATCTACTCCAAAGGTGTCCAAGGACAGCAGCCTTCTCTAGATAGATCGCCAGTCTTTTCTTCCACAGTAAAAAAAATTCTTTGGGAATGGGCTATCAACAGAAGGGAGGGATCGAATTCATTAGGCAGGCATTCATACTATGATATTTATGGAGGATCAATGATACCAGGGCCTATGCTAGTTTGGGGTTTTTTTGTTTTGTTTTGTCTTGTTTTGTTTTCAGTATCTTCTCTCTATCCCTCAAAACAAGGTGGCTATCATTGTCCTCATTTAGTGGCTTAGGACACTGAGCCACAGTGTTTAGGGGACTTGTATAATGACTCCCGCCTGGGGGAAGGTGGGCCTGGGGATTAAGCCCTTGGCCGAGTCCTTCTGGAGCTAGTGCCATGCCTATCGTAATGCATTCCCACCTCCTCTACAAGGCCACTAGCCAGACCAACGGACAATCCCATATTCCTTTTCTTCTTCCCTTCCTCATGTTACATTTTTGGAACCCCAGCTGCAAGAGAAGCCCTTGCTGGATGCTGACTACACAAAGGTGAACTGAAAAGCTTGAGGCGCTCAGCAGTTGATGCCGCAAAGACAGCTGCAGCAGAACTTCCCAGGACACATGTTGTCAGTTAGTTTTTGGTGTGCCTACATGCTGATCTGCTAACTCCAAGGTCACCAGTTAGAAACCACCAGCCGTTCCTGGGGAGGAAGATAAGGCTTTCTCCTCCCATAGTTCATCTGGGTAACCCATTAGGACAGTTCTACCCCATTGTGGTGGTCATGTACTTGATGTCAATTTCATGATTGGGAGTCTAGGGGTGGAATCTAGCCTGTCAATCTGGAGATAGCCGATGAGGCCTCTGTGTGGGCATGGCTTTCTCCTGAGAATTCTGGTAAGTCTCAAGGTAATTCCCAATTGGAGAAGAGAGACTTGACTCAGTACCCTTGAGACAAACTACTGACAAGATGAGATGATAGCATGCTGATAGATGCTGATTCCTGGAGACTGGAGAAGCCAGAAAAGAAGCCAAATGGGTTTACCCTGATGGAACCAAACTTCTGAGGCCAGAGAAGCCATGTGGAGACTCCTGCCAGTGCTGAGATGCTTCTACCACCCCTGGATACTGCTGATGGACCCTGAGCCCTGGAAACTGGAGGAGCCATGGGGAGACCCCTGCCAGTACCGAGATACTTCTACTACTGCTGGATACACAAGACTCTGCACCCACTGACCTGTGATTATCCTGGTGTCACTACATGTGCTTCATGACTCGGAATGAGACTTTATAGACTGGTATCAGACATATGGGCTAATATCAGACTTGTAGACTTGAACTGGACTGGGTTGGGATGCTTTCTCAATGTTCCATTCCTCTTGTAGATAAAGCTTTCCCTTACATCCATATGCATGTTTATGAATTTGTTTCTCTCGTCTACCTGGACTAGCACACCCACCCCACAGGGTTGCTGAGTCAGCATGGACTCCATAGCTGTGAGTTGGGTTGTGAGTTTTTAGTTTAGTAAGATTCCTAAAATGCATTCATTTAAATGAAAGGATCCAAATTATTTTTATTGTGGTTCCATTAAATCCACTTGTACGGCTACTCTCATCTGACAGGTCAGCCTGAGTGGCAGGTCCCAGACGTCCACCCACAAGTCTAGCAGTTGGGACTGGGTGTTTGTGAAAAAAACCTTCCTGGTAGCTACCCAGGCTTCCTCCTATGCCAGTTTCAATGCACGGTGCCAACAGGGCAAATGTCAAAGACAAATTTCTGTTGCAGTATCTATAATACACATGTTACTCATTGGGTGAGGCTTAACGGTCAGTTCAGGGTGAGCGGGTCAGACTGTGGCCTAGTCCAGTGCATTTTTAATTCAGGTGAAAGGATGTTGAATTGTGAGGTCACTAGAATGAGTCCTCTCCTTTGATCAACGGACAAACCCAGACACAGAGTCTGCCAGAATGTGAGTAAGATCAGTCCAGAATACAGCAAGAACCTCGTCAACTGGTTTCCATATGAAGAAACTGAGAAATGGAGAAATAGCAACTGTCTTGCCCCAGGTAACACAGCAGAAGTAACCTGAATCCCTAGCACCCAGGCCTTTCCTCCGTCTACCCCTGAGCAAGCCAGCTGTGAGAGTGGGCTGCCCCCCCAGCTGGAGTGCCTCTCCTCTGTCCCCACCTCTGCCTTGCTTTTGTCAACAAGGCCTGTTCAACACACCTGGCACCACACAAAGTCCTTGAGCGTACCCCTCTCCTCTGACCTGACAGGTGGTCCGCACAGGTGGTCCACAGAAAACTGACTTGCCCAGAGTCCCACTGTGTGGGGGGCCAACGTGCCTGACCCCAAAGCCTGAGTCTCTCAGTGTGCAGCCGGGAGGCTTCAGTCTGATCCAGGCTTCCAGGAGGACAGAGGGAGCTTTCAGGAGCTTGAGGGTCTCAGAATATACCCCCTATGAAAGGGCTCCAAAAAATTTCAGAAAAACTTGCATTATATTTTCATTCATTTTTCCAGTAACTTTTTGAAGTCCCTCATACATTCAAAAGTCAGCCTTCATTGATGGTTACCAGGGACAGGGGCTCGGTGGGAGGACACGCTCCTCAATAGTACACTTGTTATTTGGAAGGACAGGAAATATAACAGCAAATATGGGCGAATGGGTGCACAGCTTAAATCAAGTATACAAGAAAAAAAAGGATGTTTTTGATAAATGCTAGTACACAACTGTGCAACAACTAAAGAACAGGAAAGTAGGTAAGAATGCTTACCCATGCATACAAGTGGACAGGGAGGTAAATGTGTGCATGTCACCCCTGCTAAGTGCTGTTGAGTCAGCTCCCGTTCATAGGACCCTGTGTACAACAGAGGGAAGCACAGCCGGGTCTGTTCTCTCTCACAACCATCGCCTTTTGAGCACATTGGGATAGCCATTGGGCCAGTCCATCTCAGGGGATAAGGGGGGGGGGGGTGGAAGGCCTTCCTCTCTCTTGGAAGTTTGCGGTCCTTCTCCGGGGATTGGTCCTTCCTGAGAGCATGTCCAAAGTATGATAAACAACATCCCTCCAGCTTCGCTTTTCTAAAGAGCCTTCCAGCTGTCCTTCTTCTAAGCCAGATTTGTTTGTTTTTCTGGACTCCCACAGTATAGTCAGTGTCTTTTACCAGCACCATAATTCAAATGTATCACTTCTTCTCCAGTTTTCTTTATTCCCTGATCAGGAAGGAGGCCGTTAGGAGAATCCCATGGTTTGGATCAAGTGCGTCTTAGTTTTCAGAGAGATCCCTCAGTGCTTTGACACTTTAAGAAAGTCTTCCGTCGACAATCAGCCCAATATACTATGTAGCTTCACTTCCTGACATCTATTGCCGTGGGCACGCATTGAGCCTCCAAGTAAAATGAGATCCTTGACAACTTCAATCTCGCATCCACTCGTCATGACTGTCTATTGTTCCGATTGTGAATACTTTTGTCTTCTTTACCTTGAGTTATAAATCCACACTGAAGACCACTGTTTTAGAATATCGTGTCTTCTTGGCTTTCAGCAGACAAATTTTCAGTAAACAGCTTACTGCATATGGCAGGTTAACAAGTCTTCCTCCCACGCTGATGCCATATGCTTCTTTCTTTAGGTCAGCTTCCGAGGTTGTTTCTCAGTGTACTGATTGAATCAGGATGATGGATGAACACACACCTGACCACACCTAGCTCGCCTCATTTCAAACTACTCAGTATCCCTTTGTTCGGTTCCAATGACTGCTTCTTGGTCAATGACTAGGTTCCCCATGACTACACTTCAGTAGTCTGGAATTCTCACTCTTTGCTATGTTTTCCACACTTTGTCGTGCTCCACACAGTTGACTGCCTTGGCATAGTCAATGACACTCGGGTAAACATCTTTCTAGTCTTCTCTACTTTCAGCTAAGATTCCTCTGACATCAACAATGTTAGTCTTTGCTCCACATCCTCTTCTGCAGCCAGCTTGAATATCTGCCAGTTCCCTATGTACTGCTGCTGTCATTTTTAAATTACCTTTAGCAAAAGTTTACTCTTATGTGTCATTAATGGTAGTGATAGACAATTTTTGTATTCTGCCTTTCTGTTGAATGAACACAAATATCTCTTCCAGAAAGTTGGCCTTAGATTTCTCAGCAAAGATGAGGGAGTTCTTCAAGTCCTGCATCAGATTACTGACATATGTCAGTCACTGCTCAGCCAATCCCTGGATTGGCTTTTTTCCCTAACACCTCCTGTGCAGCTTGGACTTCTCTTGTCAGTACCATTGGTTCTTGATCCTATACTACATCCTGAAATTGTTGAATGTCAGACAATTATTTGGGGGTACAGTGGATCTGTGCATACTTTCCATCTTCTTTTATGCTTCTTACATTGTTTAATACTATTTTTCATTGTTCAATTTTTTATACATGGACTCCCTATTACAACTCCAGGCTTAAATGACTTCTCCCATTTTATCAGCTTGAAAAATGCCAAACAAGTTTTTCTCTGTTTTGTTAGTCTGGCTAGACTAGAGAAACAAATTCACAAACATGTATATGTGTATAAGAAAGAGGCTTATATACAAGACCAATTGAACATTGAGAAAACATTCCAGCCCAGTCCAGTCCAAGGTCATAAGTCTGATATAAGCCCATATGTCCGATAGCAATCTATTATTCCTCTTCAGCCTCACAAGTGCATGCAATGACACCAGGACAATTACCAGCCAGTGGGTGCAAAGTTTTGTGTATCCAGTGGTGGTAGAAGCATCTCAATGCTGGCAGGGGTCTCCCCATGAATCTTCCAGTTTTCAGTGCTCAGGGTCTATCAGCATGCTGCCATGTGTCTTCTCAGAGCTGCAATGTCTTGCAGGGAGTAGAGAGATAGTGTCTCCTGCCTCCAAGAAGGAATGACCACATTTCTCCGAATTCTTAGGAGACGGCCATGCCCACACAAAGGTCTCAATGGCTATCTCCAGATTGACAGGCTAGACTCCACCCCTACATTCTTAATCCTCAAACTGACTGCCACCTCTGTCTTCACATGTATCATAATACATGGGAGTACACAGACAGGACTCTATGAATGGATCTATATACACATAGATAGGTGTATATGTTCATATATATGATCCAGTATGCTTTAAGATGCTTGCTTTGTTTCATCAAGTTGGTTCTGACTCAGAGCAACCCTATGGACATCAGAAGCAAACACTCCCCCTGACAATTGTTCTTTGAGCCACGGTGGTAATCCATCCACAGAGGGCTTTCCTTCTTCTTTCTCCCTGAGCCTCTACTTTACCCAGCATGATGTCCTCTTCTAGGGACTTGTCTCTCCTGATAACACACCCTCAGTGTACCAGATGAAGTCTTGCTTCCAAGCAATATTCTGGCTGTACTTCTCCCAAGAAAAGCTTGTTCTTTTGGCAATCCGCGCTACTTAAGTAGTCTTCTCCCACACACAATTCAAATGCTTCAGTCTTCCTTATTCAATGTCAAATTTTCACATGCGTATAAGGCAGTTGAACATATCATAGTTTGGGTCAGGTCCCCTCAAAGTAACCATTTTTGCTTTCCAAATATGAAATGCTCTCAAGAGCTCTTGTGAAGCAGCTTTGCCAGCTATGACACGTCTCTTGACTGCTGCTCCCATGAGCATTGCTTGTGGATCTGAGCAAGATGCAATCCTAGATAGCTTCAAACTTTTCTCCATGTCACATGATATTACCTATTGAGCCACTTGAGGATTGGGGGTTTTTTTTAACATGGAGTTAGAATCTACACTGAAGGCCGTGATCTTTCATTTTCATCTAAGGACTTAGAACCTTTGTCTAGGCAAACATCAAAATTGCAGTAGTGACATAATTTAAGTCCTCCTCACTTTCCACCAGCCAGCTCCATGTAGTATGTGGGCTCTTTAAATGTGCAAACAGCCACATAAGAGATCCGTGATCTCTCTGTACGTGTTCAGAGTAAAAGAGGAAGAAGGAAACCAAAAACTCAGAGAAGAATCTGAAACCAAAATGAGGAGGTGCCCAGCTACCACTACTGACCCTCTGATCTGGAGCATAACAGATAGAGTCTAAAAGAATGAGAGAAAACTACGGAACAGAGCTGACATTCTTAATGAGTTCAGACTTATTGGACCAGTTGAAACTGGAAGACTCCAAAAGGCTATCACCCTGAAACACTCTTTCAATTTTGAGTGAAAGCTATTCCATGAGGTCATCTATTAGTTAAATTACATGTTGTCTCCTAAAACAAATAGAAATCACCTATGAGTAGGATATCTCGACATGTGTGTTCACATGAGGGATTTCAACAAGTTCATGGAAACATGAAACACAAGATGATGTAATTTCTCCAGGAACTTTTTGAAGCCCCCTCATACATACTGCAAATGTACCCATGAATGGTATGGAGCACAAAGGGGCAGAGGTGAAAACTTCTGAGCCATAACCAAATGTGGCAGTCAAGTACTTATGTTAATTTTGTAATTGAGATGTAGGGGTGGAATCTAGCCTGTTAATCTGGAGATAGCCATTGACTAGCCAATGAGGCCTCAGAAATACATGATATTTCCCTGATGGAGATGAGAAGCTTTCTCCCCAGTTGTTGGGAGTTAGTCTGAGAGACAACAAACTACAGACAAGATGGCAGTATCCCAGAAGCTGGAGGAGCCAGAGAAGCCACATAGCCTTACCCTGATGGAACCAGACCTCTGAAGCTGGAGAAGCCACATGGAGACCCCTGCCAGTGCTGAGGTGCTTCTACCACCACTGGATGCTGTTGATGGACCCTAAGCCCTGGAAGTGAGGAGCCATGGGGAGACCCCTGCCAGTGCCAGGGCTCTGCACCCACTGACCAGTGACTTTGTGAGTTGGAAGGAGACGTTTATAGACTGATATCGGGCATATGGGCTAATATTGGACTCATGACTTTGAACTGGGCTGCTTTCTCAATGTTGCATTCCTCTTGTATATAAACCATACCCTTATATCCATATGCATGTCTATGAGTTTGTTTCTCTAGTCTCCCCGGACTAACACACCAAACAACTGGAAGGAATCACTCACTGAGTCTAGGGGTTCAGACCATAGTGTAAGCCAGTGGTTCTCAACCTGTGGGCTGCAAGCCCTTTGGGGGGGGGGGATCGAACGACCCTTTCACAGGAGTCACCCAATTCATAATAGTAGCAAAATTACAGTTATGAAGTAGCAATGAAAATAGTTTTATGGTTGGGGTTCACCACAACATGAGGAACTGGATTAAAGGGCCACGGCATTAGGAAGGTTGAGATGTTGGCCTAGGCAAACATCAAAATTGTGGTAGCTACATAATTTCATGTCAACTTGGAGATCTATAAAAGCGTGCAGGTGGAGTTTAGCCTGTCAATCAGGTCACAGCTTGATGGTACCTCCTTATGGACATGACCTTCACATAAGGAGAGTCCTGAGAACCTCCATATCTCTCTCTCTCTCTCTCTCTCTCTCTCTCTGTCTCTCTCACTGTCTCTGCCTTCACCTTCCTGCTGGAAAACCACTTGGCTCCCACCAGTCTGTGGATCTTCCTGCATTCTGCATCCTCGCGTGTGGCTGCATGAGTCTGAAGAAGGACTTTTGGACTAATATCAGATTTAAGGACTTAATAGTTGGACTGGACTGGGCTGTTTAATTATTTCTTGATATAAAGTTCTCTCTTACGCTTCTATGAGTGTCTCTAGTCAACCAGGCCTAACATGAAAATCACTTGGTAGGACAGTCTCCTAAGACAATGTTCTACAATCCACATGCTGATGATGAGTACTGGCTGGGCTCTTAAACATTTGTGAATGGCCATCAAAGGTGTCATTACGGGTTGATCCTTGCTTGCAACAAGGAAAAGTGAAGAAAAGCAAAGACACATGGAAATCACTAGGCTAATGGGTCATGACCCTGAGACCAGAAGAACTAGATGGTGCCCAGCCACTACTACCAACTGCACTCAATGCTGTGGCTCAACCTTCAAGCAAATAAGATATGAACAACACCAGGCAGATACACACATCTTAGAACAGGAACCGTCTGAAATCAAAAGGACAGCATTTGCACAGGGATAAAGCTCAGTCGGCAGGAAGGGATGAGAAAGAAGGAAACACAGAACTGGTACCAGCAGTAAATAGTTTTACCCCGAGGTCACAAAATAAAATGTGTAGGAATTATTGGAGGGGAAGTCCAGTTGCTCTGTGAACGTTCACCCCAGTCACAATACAACGTTCAGGATGTCTAGACCACCTCTGAGTGTCGTGTACATGTAAAGAAAGCATCTCTGTGTGACCAAGCAGGTAAGACTGAGACCATGGCGCAGATGAGAAGGCATGTGAGCAAGGAAAACAGATGATTGGAAACAGAGCCACCAGAATGGAAAAAACTAGAAGGCCGACACACTGTGTAAAATGCCACCAAACTGTGTGCAAATGACATGCAGGACCCTAATTCATGGGTGGGAAGCTTTAACCAAAGACACAATCATAGATTTTTTTTCTATCTATCCACAGAGATAACTGTGAGGCTGCCCCGAGAGTGGGCAGGGGTTCCTTCTGTCAGACACAGGGTTGTGATGCATGGGAACCAACTTGACACACACACACACACACACACACACACACACATACACACACAGCTGCAGCCACTGCCTGGTGGTTGCAACGATGGCAAGGCCCTCTGGAACGACCTCATATGTGGAGCAGAGCCACGCCTCCGTTCCACGAAAGGGAAACTGAGGCCAGAGCAGAGCCCAGGGGCTCGCAGTGCACAGGGCACCTGGAGGAGAGGGTGGGGCCCCAGGCAGGCTGGTCAGACACACAGCAGCCCTGTGGCATTCAGAGAGCACGTTTATTTACAAAGCGCTTTACAAACATCGGCTTATGCCTCCCCACAGCCCCCTGCGAGGTAGGTCAGTAGTCTTAGCTACAGTTTACTGATGGGGATATTGAGGCACGGAATGGGGATGTGGCCTGTCCCATTTTAAAGAGAGCTTCCCATCCACTTGTCACAAAACAACAAAATAAACCAAAATAGCAAAGATTTTGACACCCCCCCCAAAAAAACCCTACCTTCCTCCAAACTCTACGGGTTCTCTGTACCCTGCTCTGATACTTCCCCCTCCCCACTGGGTCATGGGAAGCTCATTTCTGGGAACTGTCCAGCCTTGCAGATTGTCTGATCCAGACTGAGCAGGCCATCCAGCGAGGCCTGAAAGCTATGGGTAGAGAATGCGTTGGCTTCATTCTGCAGAGGGTGGGTCTGGCGGGAAGGGGTCCCACAAGGAACTGCGCAGAGATGGCCAGACCCTGGTTCAGAGAAGCAGAGGTGGGGCGGGTCATGAGCACACACTCCCGGATGGCAGGAGGAGGGCTAGAGGAGGGAGCTGCAGGTCCCTCTGGAGGGGAAGTTGAGCTGTGCCAGCGGCAGAACAGATCAATACCCTGGGAGCCTCAGGGGATGGGCCAACTGGGATTCCAGAAGCCACGCCCCAATTCATCTTCCACCCATGCCCAACAGACAGAAACCACAGCCAGGCACCCCCCGCGCAGGACCTCCCCCCACCTCCTCTGGCAGGGATGAAGTCAGGGACTCGGGCCTGGGCCCCCCCCAAGCTGGCCGTTCTGCAGCCCTGGGAGCTCCTCCAGGCCCGCACACGTCACAGGATGCCGTGGAGGTGGGACAGACTGCATCCTTGCTGGAGTGGCCCCCGGGGCCCACAGCCTGCCCTCAGGTAATGACCAAAGGCCCTGCCCACAGCAGAAGGGCACCAAGACGGTTTGGTAGTCCCTTCAGTGCTGCGGCGGCGGCGGCGGTGGGGGGGCAGTGGCCCAGCAGGGCTGGTCACCCGGGTCTTCCTCGGCAGTCCTGGTCAGTGGGCCTGGCCCTGAGTGCGCAGTGGGTGGGCCCGGCTAGGGGCTGCTATCTGGACTCCAGCCCCTCCAAGAACTCCAGGGCCACGTCGTAGCAAAAGTGGTACTGGTCCTGTGGGAGAGGAGGGAGAGGGAGGTCAGGGGCTTAGTGCTAGGTGAGGGGATGAGGGCCCACCCGGGGAGAGAAAGGGGAGCCTGGGAAGACCAGCCCCAAGAGCCCAGGGTGGGGACCAGGCAGAGGGGCGGCCAGGGGCTGGGCACGGGCAGCGGCCTCACCAGGGTTTCCACCATATTGGGCTTGTAGTTGCGAAGCGTTTTGGCAGCAAAGAAGACGTCCACCAGGTTGTGGCAGCGGATCATCTCCAGGACCGTGGCGCAGGCGCAGAAGGTGCCACTGCGGCCACCCCCGTTTCTAAAAGAGACAAACCCAAGGTCTGCGACAGACCAGGAGAGCAAGGGCAAGGCTGAAGCAGAAAGGGGGAGGGCAGAGCTGGGGAGCTCGGCGGTGGGGGGAGTTGTGCCAAAATATTAGGGGGTGGTCCAAGGCTGAGACTGGCGTCCTTCAGGCATCTACGAAGACAAATGCTCAACACACAGACTGCGAGATAAAGGAGGCCCCATGCCTCACCCCCCCCCCACACACACACACACACACACTCCACCCGACCCCAAGAGGACGGAGAGGCAAAGGCAGTGACCCGCCAAGTGACAGCTGGGCAATGAGCAGGCTTCAGAGTGCAAACCAGAACTGGAGTCCTGGGGAGAGTGCCCACCCCCTCCTACCCTGCCCTGGGGCTGACCCATGGGGTATACACCACACACACACATACACGCACACACACACGCACACTCTGTGACTCCAGGGCGGGGACTGACTAGGTTCTAGCCCCCTCATTAAGGGTACGCGGGCGGGTTTTGAGGGCCCTGATACCTCAAATTCCTGCCCCATCTCCTGTGGGTCCAGCCTGGGGCCCAGGAGTGGCAGAGGCATCAGGCAGGGCATGAACAGATGGATTTAAGAATGAGGGCATATGTATATATGAGTGAGGGGGGTGGAGAAATTCATAAAGGAGGGACTGTATGCATGAACAAAGATTCCAATTCCTCCGGCTTACAGCGGTAACTCTCATCTCAGGGGAGGAAAAAGTCTGACATGGGGCTCTTTTTCATTGGCAAGGTCAAAAGTCACTTCCTGGATGCTGCCTGGTTTTTCCGGGGCAGTCTGGGCTGCCTAGTCCTCTGCGAGCCCAGCAGCCTGAACCCAAGTGAGGGCCAGACTTTGGGGCTCTCTCCATCTGACCCCTGCCCTCCTCCACCCCAAGGAGCCCACACTCACAGGCAGTGCACAACGGTGCGTCCATCCCCACTCTCCGCCTGCCACCTGTCCACCTCGGCCAGCAGGTGCAGGAAGGCCTTCCTGGAGTCCGGTGTGTCCCGGTATGCAGACCAGCGCAGGAACTGGAAGTGCCGCACCAGCAGGTGCCCCTCCTGCAGCTGGAGGTACAGCACCCAGACAGGGAGACAGTGGGGACCTCAAGAGGAGGCCGTGAAAGACAACCCCAACCACCACCATCACCCTCACCTGGGATCTGCAGACCACTCACCCGAGAGACGTTCTGCACCCGGAAGACCCGAGCCACCACGTCTTCATCGGCGGTGCCCGACACAAACTCCACCTCCATGAGGCCATACTGCTGCCGGCCTGGCTCTGGCCAGTACTGCAGACAGGGCTGGAGACCGGCACAGAGAGAGGGAAGATGAGGAAAGCTGGGGGTGGGAGATGTATCTTTGCTCACACCCACCCCAGATGTCTGCACCTGCCCTAGGCTCCAATGGATTTACTCTGTCCCCAACTGGTACCCTGTGGTGGCAGCAGCCTGTCGGGCCAGCGGGCAGCTCACCCAGGCGGAGTTGGACTGGTTCAGCTGGTTGAGCATGACGATGGAGGTGCACCCGTAGTCATAGACCAGCCTCCAGAAATCGGGGGTGGTGCTCTGCAGCGGGTGCAGGGTCACAATGAAGGCCGCACTCCGAGTGTAGCTCTGCAGGGAAGGCAGGACTCAGCTGGCCCCCACCGAGCCCAACCCCCCACCCTACCCCACAGCACCACTACTGCCTCCCGCCGCCCACTGCAGACGGTGGCTTGCTGAGGCCTGAGCTGACAGGGCAGTCCCCAGGCCTCTAGAGCACAAACCCAGGGTCCCTGGGACCAAGTGTTAAAGCATGCTCTGATTCGTGGCCGGGGGAGCTCCAGCATGGTGGTCAGAGGCTGCCCCCTGCCTCAGGACCTCTGCATCTGCTGATCCCACCTCCGGGAACATCTTCCCCTGCTTCCCTTCTTTCTGGTCTTCAACTGCTCGCTGCTCTGAGAGACCCTCTCTCACTGCCCTCCTGAAAACTGCCAGCCTGGTGACCACCACGTGTACCAGAAGCACGGCTTCCACTTGGCTGTTTCTGTAGAAATTACCAGTGCCCGAGATTCCGTAAAGATTTGAGTATTCACTGACCCTAATGCAGGTGGTAGGAGACAAGGCTCCGGTTTCACCTGTGCCCAGCACACAGCAGGGCTTCCATGACAGTCCCCACACATGCCCTCACCTCCTCCTGCCCTGGCTTCAGCGCCTGCAACCCCAGCCCAGGCTCCTAAACTGGAGTGAAGGATGAGCCCCTCCAAACTAGCAGTAGAGGAAGGGGCTCCTGGGTGTTCCTGGGCCCTCCAAGCAGGACCAGCCAGAATCAGGCCAGAGAACAAAGCACCACGGCTTGCTGAACCCTAGAACAGATTCCAGCCTCACTGGTCCAGGAAGCTCTCCCCTGGTCCCACAGGTCCCAAGCCCCATCACAACCCTCCCTCTGTCTCCCCAGAACCCCCTAATCCCTCATCCTTTGCAGGCACTGCTGGGCCTGTCCTGGAGAGAGCCCTGTCTGGACTCCAGCTCCCAGTCCTGCACTCGGGCTGAGAGCAATGACTGAGGGGGGGGGGGGGGGGGTGCCGATACTCAGGGGAAATTCACTGGGTTAAGGTCACTGAGGTGGAAGGCTTGGTCCCCAGAAGGGTCATGGTCTCCCTCTCCCTCAGAACCCTCAGCTCCTGGGCCTTCCCAGGCCTCACGTCCGTCAGGGCCGCATTGATGTAGTTGTTGGGGTCGCCGTCCGTGGAGATGAGGAAGGGCAGGCAGCGGTCGGGCGGCAGGACGTCCATGCTGCGGTTCTTGTCACGGTTGCGGGGCAGCAGGGCGATGCTACACTCCTCCACGTCCAGCGGTGGTGTCACCGAGTTCAGCGTCTATGAGGGGAGGGATGGGGGTATCACGGCTAGTGCCTGCTACATCTCTCCACAGCCCTAAATGGAGAACTAGGCGGAGCTCCTTAAGCCACATGTGTGGAGAAACTGCGGCCCCGAGAGAAATGAGCAGGTGGGACCCAGCTCCCTGTCTCCTGGGCCAGCTCTTCCCTATAGAATGACCAGCACGCAGGCCCCCGGGCACCTGGGCGAGGCCCACCCCTTCTCTGTGGGGTCCAATCATATGTTACTGCAGGCTGGGAAAACCCACTTGAAAGCATCTTCGTGGATCTGCTTGGCTCAGGCACTGGGGACAGTGACAATCACAAGGATGCAAGTAGTTCTAGAGTCCGTTCCAGCTCCTCTCAGTCTCTCGTGGGTCTGGGTAGACCTTCACATGATAGGTATCCCAGTTCCCAACAAGACCAAGTCCCTCATCCTTTGCAGGCTCTGCGGACCTGCTCCTGGAGAGAGCCCTGCCTAGACTCCAGCTCCCAGTCCTGCACTCGGGCTGAGAGCAATGACTGAGCACAGGCATTGTCTTCAATGGCCCCGCCTAGATGGAGTTCACAGCTCAGGGCTGGCCACACCCCCGGTTAGTGAGGTGAGCTCTCTGCCTCCACTTTCCAGAACTATGGAAATGGCTTATAACAGGCCACAGGACTATCGTGAGAACAAAGTGAGATGATGCCCAACACTGAGTCTGGCACCCACAAGGCTCAAAAACCAGGAGACATGGCTGTGACCATGAGTAGCTAACCAAGCCCTAATGCTGTACATCTTCCATAGAGGGGCGCCCTTGCAAGAGCCCTGGAGCAGAAAGGACACCTGAGAACTCTGTTCCACTCCCACCCCCCAGTGGCCATGGTTCTTGGACTTGTCTCTGGAAAACCAGCAGTCCCTCATCAAAGTGACTTGGGTGAAACTGGTCCCATCCCCAGAATCAGGCCTGGGCCACATGACCAAGGCCTGGGTCAATCAGCATGCCCATCTCTCTGGCCCCAGTGACCGGCTTAGGTACATCAGAGTCTGGTGCAAGACTTTGGTTCGAGCTCCTGGGGGCTGGAAGTGATTTTTCCACAGAGCTTGCAGAAAATAGAGATGACTGAGCCTGATCTTGCTGGGAACCGGGTTACAGGTATGAAAATACAGCCAGGCTGGAGGTGGTCGGAGACTAGGTCCAGGAAATGCCGTCAGCCCTAGATCCGGCCATCACTGAAGCTGTCCCTCAGTTCCACGAGCCAGCTGAGCTGACCTGCTGTTACATCTAGTCGCGAAAAACTTGTAACCCTGCTCATCTGTCATTTATGAGTAAGACAACTACAGTGTGTTCAGAAGCTCGAGTCAGTCTGCAGCTATGGCCTCCTGGTTGCTCTCCAAGATCTTCTGCTGCATGAGGATCTCCCAACACACTCAGACACACACACACACACATTTACACACATGTATCCACACCTGGAACTCTTCCCGCAGCTGGGAGGAATTACTCTGAGGGTCGATGCGGATCATCTCCTTGTAGGTGGCCTTGAACTCGCTAACAGGGATGGTGGTCTCCCCACACAGGCAGGCTTCCAGGATTGCATCGTGGATAAAAATGTACTGTTCCTAGGATGGGAAGCAAGACTGTGAGGAACCAAGAGGGCCTAGCCGCTGAAGGTCCTAGGTAGGGATGGGGACTGGAACAGGATGAAGGTTGTGACAGGAGTGATTTGAGATTGAGTCCAGCCATGTGCTACTACAGGTTGGGCCAACAGGCCAACCCTCTTGTAGCAACCTCTCGAGGATGTGGTGGCAGGGAGAATAGTGGTAATGACAACAAGACACGTTGCTGCTGAGTAGGTTCAAACGCCTCACCACCCTGTGTGTTTGTTTCTGAGTCGCGTTTCCCTGCAGAAGGTCTCCAAGGGCTGTCATCTGAGAGAAGTAGGTCCCTTACAGCAGCAGGGGGCCAAGGCACCTCTGAGTAGACTCCAACAACAAGCCGTCTAACTAGATGCCAGGCACCAGCGGCTCCAATAAGAAAGCTATCGTTCACTGAGAACTGGGTGCTGGCACTGTGCTACACGCCTTTCGTTCCCACGTCTCATGTCCGACCCCTTTAGCAAGCCTGTGAGAAGCTCCACAAGGTGGCAGGCCAGGGCCTCACAGCAAAGGAGGGTAGGTCATGACTATAGAGCCTAAAGCCCTGACCCCACAGTCCCTGGTCCTCACCTAGCAGAGCACCATGTGGGGCTGCGTTGGGGGAGGCACTACAAGATTGGCAGCCCACTCTGGGATGGGAAAGAAGGGAAGAAACCTGGGGGGGGGGGGGGAGAAGGAGCCTGAGGGTATCATTGGGACCCACTCCACATGTACTGAGCAGGACCAAGGGCCTGACAGGGAAATGGGGACAGGGCTGGGGCCCCACACCTCAGTCTGGATCATGTTGACTCGCCGGGAGCAAAGAGTCTTCACGCAGTTGTAAATGTCCACGACACCCTCACACTCCGCCATGTCCAGCATCACGTCCAGGACGATGTAGCAGCCTGTGCGGCCAGTGCCGGCGCTGGAGAAAGAGCGGCCCCAGGTCAGGCCAGTGACTTGGGGAACCACACAAACTATCTCAAAATAACAACAACAACAACAAGCGTTCTTTTCTCCTGGATTATTCCAGAATCTCCTGCACATCCATGTCCAACACACCGCCAGGGGGGTGATGGGCCTGGGAGAGCCACCTCCAGCCAGGTGCTCCATAGAAGGGCCCAGAGCAGCCTGGGCCAAGATTTCAAGTGTTGGCAAAGACACAGGAAAAGTGACTCTCGCAGAGACCACCAGTGTTTGAACTAGTACCACCACTCTGAAAAACTGCAAGGCCCATGGCCCATCCCAGACCCACGCATGAACCCAACAGAAATATGTCCATATGTTGGCCAAGAGAACATTCTAGCAGCACTACCCATAATGGACAAAACATGGAAACAGCCGCAGGTCTGTCGGCAGTAGAATGGTTTGCCTATTGTGGTGCACTGCCCCCCGGCCCCCCTTCTCCCAGGATGTGATACAATATGGATGAGGCCCACAAGCACACAGTTGAAGAGAAGACGTCAGAGGACAAAAAGGACATGCTGTTCAAGTGCATTTGTGCAAAGTTCAAAAACTAATCTAGGATAGTGGTTGTTCTGAAAGGAGAGGGGGGGATGGGGACCTCTGGGTACTGTGACTGCTCTATTTCCTGATCTGAGCATGGTTTATTTCACAGGCGTGTTTCCTTTGTGAAAATTCATTAAGCTATATATACATCTAGGATTGGTGTGCTTGGCTTTATGCACATCAATCAAGTTTCCTTTGGAAGAAATGACATCTTTTTTCTGTTTGTTTTTGGGGGGCATCACTGCCCTGGTGGTCATGGGTGCTACCCAGTGCTGCTCCTGAGAGCCGCCACTGGATTTGAACCGCCAAGCCCTCGGGCCACAGTCCCGCACTCAACCACTTACGCCACCGGGGCTCAGCCTGAAAGAGATGGCATCTTAAAGGGGCTTCAAGAAATCGGATAGACGTTGGTCTGGGGATGGCAGGGCAGGGAGCAGGAGGCGTAGCACATGGCTCTCAGAGTTCATGAGAATCCAAGGAGATGAGACAAAATACGACATGGGGGTCGAGACTGGCCAGAGCTGGGGAAGACAGAGGGAGCAGAGACAGCCTGGGGGTGCCGAATCCTAGGGCTCAGGAAGGGAAAAGCCTCCAGAGTATGGCTGGAGACACAGTCCCCCTGAGCCTGGGCTAAACCTAACAGGCAGCAGGAATACACTGGACAGTGCTGGCTTCGAGCCCACCTAGTGCCCTCCCAGCCCCTAATTCGCCTTCAGTATCTTCTTGGGATCTGAGACAATGAGTTTCACAGGACTTGGGGGCCATAGGAAAGTGAAAACTTCAGAGTCCAAGTACAAAAGCCAAGGAAGTTGGGGGCGGGGGAGGTTGGAGGGGACACTCCCGCCTGCCATCTCTTTACAAGCAAGATGAGTCCAGGACTTATGCCCTTCGAACCCAACTTCCCTGCTTCTCCTGGGGATTCCCAGGGCCCGCACCTGCAGTGGATAACAATGGGCCCGGCATCGGGTGGGGTAGAGACCTTCACACGCCGGATGAAGGCCAGCAGCCCCGTAGCGTGGTAGGGAACACCATGCTCTGGCCATGCCGTGAAGTGGAACTGTCGGACTTCGTGCCGGGCAGAGTAGCCCCTCTGCGGAAGGAAAGAGTAATTAGCAGCAGCATGGATGGCACCCTGACAGCGTGCTAGGCTCCCCGCAGCCCCAGGGTGACATCTGGGAACGGTGCCAGGGAAGAAAGCCAGACCCAAAGAGAAGCCTCTGGCCCAAAGTCGGGCAGATAGTACCCAGACTCGGACGCACGACTGCCCAATGCCCAGCCCCCCCTGCCATGAGGTTGCGGGGTGACCCTGGGAGATCATTTTGACTCGCCAGGTCTTGGTTCTTCCCCTGCGGAGTGTCCAGTGGGGATCAGATGTACCCAGAGCAGGACTCCTGGCCAGTGGCACGCAGCCTGCTGCGAGAGGTGCGACTATGCTGAGCGCATCTTCCTGAGCTGCAAAACGGGCTAAGGGCAGGTCCTCGTCCTGCAGAGCTCCCAGGCCAGAAAGCTAATGGCAGTGGGCTCAGCAACACAGTGCCCAGGATAGAGTAGGAACCAGCCCTGACAGCCACCTTCTCTGTCCTCGTCTCCCCTATTGCCTCTGGGCCATCACCGAGCCACACAGGGGCCAGCCACACACGCAGCACCAGCTTCCCGTCCCTCCATGGGTCCCCCAGCAAGCAGTTGCCATGTAGTCGCCTCCTCATGCCTCCTGCTTCCTTCTCACACCTGGGCTGGGGCGGCGGGCAGGTGAGAGGAGGAGGCTGCTCTGCCCACCTCCGGAGATGCAGAGACTCACCCGCTCCAGGGCAAAGGTGCGCACAACATATTCAGCAAGGGTCTCTGTCTTCAGCAGCGTGATCGTGATGTCGCCGTACATATCCGAGTCCTCTGGCCAGTAGCGGGAGCATTTCACCTGCAGTGGGCAGCAAGCAGGCCTCAGGGCACTCGTTGCCACTGCCTGCCACCGCCAAGCCCCTTTGGCATGCACACCGTGCCCCTGCTTACCCGGCCCACCTCCACCAGCTTGGTGATCATGACGACACTGGAACAGCGCTCCTGCCACACCATGCGCCAGAAGTCGTAGACCATCTCGGGCTTCGGCCCTGGGGGCACGGGGGGGGGCTTGTCCCTGAGACAAGGTCTCCACCCAGGGCTGGCACACCCTGCAGCCCAGCACTGCCACCCCAAAGCAGGAGCTTCGGGAACCCCACTGTGGCCTTCCTGGGCACCCCACCATGTCCCAAACCCTGCCTGGGGAGAGAGACCCCGGGAGTGGGGAGCATCAGGGCAAGGTAGGAAGACCCTAATTGTTCTGAGAGGCGCGGAGGAAGCAGAGGGGGAGGGCCAGAGGTTCTGTCCCCTGCATAAGTCTCCAAAAGGGCAGTCGAAGAGAACAGACACAGGGCTGAGCCAAGTGGCCACCAGGCCGTGGCAGAAGCACCCCCATGATCTGCCTAGTCCCTCTGCATGCACCACCTGGGAGACAGACAGATGGACCAAGGAGCAAGACTGACTGCACTGGGGAGGCACAAACACCTAAGGGGCAGAGGCTGCAGAGGCCAAATGCAGAGCTCCAGGCCGAGTTGGGGTCACACAGACAGAGGCAGAGACAGACAGATGGGCAGGCGGGTGGGTAGGCGGGGAGTCAAGCAGGGCAGATGGCAAAGGCAGGCAGCACAGGGTGATGGGTGCACACAGAGGCGCCAGGTACCTTGAGTAGCTATGAAGTGGTTTGACCTGTGGTAACCCTGGAATAGGAAAGGAGGGCAGTGTCAGGTCCCAGGAGCCACCCCTCACTGCCCACCCAGCTCCTCTGCTTGCTTCATCCAGAAGCAGCACCCCCAGCATCCCACCAGCATCCCCAAGACCCCCCAGCCCGGATGACCCAGTCCTCCCAGTCCCCGACTGAGAAGCAGAATGGAGCTGGGGCACATGTGGACTCCCCTGGGGGCTGAGTGGGACATAATTATCCACCAACTGCTCACAACAAGGCTGTTGGGCAGAGACGGGGTCCAGGGCCAGCCAACCCCAACTCCAAGATGCAGTCCTATCAGCTTTTCTCGCCCCCTCAGGACAATCAGGACGGGCAACACCCCCTCTCTGCCTTATCCATACCCCCACCCCCACCCTATAACTTGGAGGGAACCAGCGCTTGGGAGACCCAGACGAAGACCTCAGGCTGGGAACAATGATTCACCAAGCATCAGGAGAGAATGCCTTTTGGAGAAGCCGTGATGTCATGATCCCGCACGCACCCTGTTAAGCAGTCAGCCTTCATCGTTGCCCACAGAGGCTGAGGGCTACTTCCTCCTCCATCCCAAAGCCCAAAGACTGTGGAGAGGACCCATCCAGTCCCCACTGCCCCCACCCCACCCCCAGGTGCCACAAGACCTCATCTCTCTGGGAGGGCAGAGCCCACCAGGCAGCGCAGGACACCAAGGTGGGCACTGCAGGGTGGTGATGGAGCACTGCAGGGCCGATGCAAGAGAAGACCACCAGGTCCAGCCCCTTCGCTTGAGTGCCTACTCTCAACACGTTCCCAACTCCAGCCTGTCAGGGTTCAAGACCCAGCTCCACCTCTTCCTTAGACAAATCCCTTCACCTCTCTCATGCCTCCATTTCCACCTCTAGAAAACACAGGGAGAACTGAAGTCTGTCCTGCCTGCATCTGTCAGGAGGAAGAGAGTATTATGTGCAGTGTTTGGCTCCATTATCATCACCGTGATTTTAAAGACCAGCACGTAGGCTGGAGAACCCCGGGAGAGGAGATGTCAAGAGCCCCTGAGTGGGAGTCGGGAAACCCAAATCCTGCCGTCAAATGGAGCTAGTCCCAGCCAGCCACTGCTCTGTCAAGCGGGAGCCACGCGTCTCTCGGTGCTAGACAGCACTTCTGCACACTCAGTGTGCACATGCAGCTTCAGGAGAGCGGGTCAAAGGTCTGGCTGGGCTGGGCCTGGACTGTGCTCCCAGCTGGACCGCACCGTGAGCAGCCCGGCGGGACCCCCCCTCCCACAGCCTCTGTTCTTCCTGTGCAGCACGGGGGTACAGCAGAGAGCAGACGCCGTTGTGACCCCACATGCCCATCTCAGGACAGTGGTCAAAACAACGTTCAGCACTCCAGGGCCACTTGTGGCTAGCCTAACTTCCCCCTGCGATTGCTTCATGAGATGAGACATTGCTTCACGTCCCACTTCAAGATGAAGGATGGGGAGGACCCGTTTCAGGGCCAGTCAATACCCGAGGACAGACTCGTGGTGACAGCGAGCTGTCCTGGAGTCACTTCCCCACTCAAAGGAACCCCATGGGCAACACAGCAAAACGATGCCCACGCATCCCCATGATGGGCTGGAGATCAGATCACAAGTTGATTTTTTGGCAGCAGATTGTCAGATCTTTCTTCCTAGTCTCTTCGAGAAGGAGTTCCACTGAAATCTGCACACATCACTGCGCATGAGATGCACCGAGTGGCAACTGAGCCCCATGGAAAACAAGACCGCCCCCGCCCAAACTGGGTGCCTAAGAACTGCCCTTAGCAAGCAGAGACCTCTTGTGACACATCACCTCTGCCCCGTGTCCAGCACAGCGCCAGCACCCAGTCACCAAGCCATGCAGCTGGGGAAGGAATTTCAACTAAAATTCATCCGAGGGCCCAAGAGCCAGTTCATCTGAAGTTCAACCCTGTGACGCATGTTCCTGCAGGGTTCCAACAATCCTGCTTGCCGGTCCCTCGGAGGTGAGCTCCCTCTCTGGCAGCACTATGGTGCAGTCGCCCCATAACCTAATTTATCACGACGCCCTATTTGAGTAAAGGGTTTAGGAGCCACTAACTCCCAATAGCTGGATATCAACTTCACCACTATGTGTATTGCTGCCCAATTATATTACATAGAGTATGTGGAAATTAGAAAGAAGGAAATGATCGGATTGGAAATGAAGGTACCACATCACCTGAGATTGCCCACTTTGGAGACGGGCATTAGCAGGTACTGGTCTTCACCTGAAAACATATTCTAGGAGGTTACTCCTGGAGCAAGGGGGGGCAGGCACCTCTCTTGTAGACAAAACTGCCAGGGCATGCTGCTGTCCCTCCACATATGGAAACCACCCAGCTATGGCAGGGTCTGAGAACTGGCTGGGCCCGGGGAGAGTCATGTGACCAGGGTAAGTCACTGAACGTCGCTAAGCCTCCATCAGCCCATCTGTCCAATGGGGGTAGATACAGCACCTGCCACAGTGGATCTCAAGTGCCGGAGACACAGCTGAAGCTCAGCCAGTGACACTTGCCGAATGGCATCGGAAGAACTCAGAAGTCTCCCAAGGGGAGTAAGAGTCTGACAACACACCGGAGGGGTGGGGCCTGTGCACGAGTGGGCTGTGTTGTGGGAATGGGGCACTCAGCAGCCTGAGTCTTCCCTGCCCTCTGATGGGCAGGACGACTGGAGATGTCCTCTGCATTTCGTGGGCTCAAACTTCTCTTGAGATTGGAGAACCTTAGACGCCCACTGTTGGTGCACCCTGAGCAAGGGGGTGGGAGTGCTAGCCCATGGAGTCTCTGGTCCTCACTGACATTGTGGGGCCCTGGGGCCCTGTCACTGGCCTTGTTATAATGAGGACACGATTTTGTCATGATGTTTTCAAAACCAATGCAGATGACCTTAAAATAGAGAAATCACCCAGAACAAGAGCAAAAAATCGCTCGGCCATCAAATGTTATGGAAACAATACTTAAGAATGGGGATTCTTTTTTATTCTTAAAATTCATAAAAAGAATTAAAATAAAACAAAAATATCCAAACCCACTGCAAGTGAGGCAACTCTGACTCATTGCAACCTTACACAGAGTTTCCAAGGATGTACATCTCTACTGGAGCAGTCAGCCTCCTCTTTCTCCTAAGGAGCGGCTGGTAGTTTTGAACCACCAACCTTACGGCCAGCAGCCCAAAGCTTATTGGACACAGCCTCCAAGACTTCTCCAAAAGGCCAAAGAGAGGGCACATTACCAAAAAAAGAGAATAGAATACTAGACCAAACCCCCAGAAGTTCAAATTATGGCAAAATTGAGGACAAAGTGATTAAGGTTGCATTTTAAGTAAATTGGTCAGACAGTGTTTCGAGGCACAGGGAACCTAATTTTAGGGGGACTGACCCAAGGCTGACTTTGTTTCCACGAAGACCCTGATCTCTGAGCAGGAGAGGCAGGACCAGCTGGGCACTCTCCGCTAGTACCCAACCCTTCCCAGAGCCCTGTAAAAAGTGTGACTAATGAGGATCCTCCCGGAATGATGGGGCAGGGGCTCTGGAGGTGACAGAAGCTGGTGGCAGGGCTAATGTAGAATGGGGAGAGCCACCCCCCAGGCCCCCAGCCCCCAGCCCTGATGCCCTGTCTCAAAGCAGTGGGGGGCAGGAAGGATTGTTTATAACTAGGATACTGTTGAGTCTTCAGCCCTGGGTGGTCCCTGTCCAGGCTACTGAAGTGAACAGTTGGTATTGGGCACACGAATGGAGGGTGGGGTGTGGGGGGGAGGACAGAGACTGAGAGAGGAACAGCCAAAGACTGTGAGAGAGTCTGAGGTACAGACGGACGGGCGGAGGAGGAGGGCAGAGAGATACTTACTTCTCGGTTTATCCGAATCTTAATGATTCCAGTGAGGGAACAGTACAAAGCAAAAGAGACAGATATTAGGCCAGAGGCAGATGGAGGGGGATGGAGCACAGGAGCGGCCAGAATGGGTGAGGGGCGCAGGGAAGCAGAGCAAGATGGGCGAGCGGGGCAGGGCGGAGTGCTGGGAGTGGCCAGGACCAAGGAGACCTCGACAAGAGCACCTTGACGAGACTGGGGGGCGGGGGGGGGTGGGGGAAGCCTCTGTCTTCCAAAGCTGCCCGAGTCTGCAAGGCCAGGCCTGGCCCACACCTCGGCCAAAGGGAGAGGATGGGAGGGGTGGGAGAAGGCAAGGAATGCTGGGAAATCCGGAGTAGCATGTCTGGCCCCCAGGAGGAGAAGAAGAGGGAGAGGAGAGATGACCTCGAGTCCCGACTAACCCCCCTGCAAGATCCATGCCTCTTCCTCCTACCTACCATCAGGCCTCATGGATGCTATTCCCTAACCAGGGACCCTCCTCCTCTCTCCAGGCCTACACGGCCTGCCATGACCGAACCAAGCCTGGCATCGGGAAAGCCATCCCTCCTTTGGGGTCTGTGCTTGCCCATCTTCTCTGCGCACATGGTTAGCTAGCGCCCCACTAGAACGCGCGAGTTCTAGGGTCGGAGGGGCCATGTCTGTATTGCCTACGTCAGAAACCCCGGTGTCCAGCATGATGCCTGGCAAATAATGGGTGCTTCAAATATAGGTGATGAATTGTGCCCAAATGTGGTTTGTGGAGAGGGTGGGGGAGCCTGATACCTAAGCCTAATCCTCCCAGATGCCTGCCTCCAGGTCCCCTGGTCCAGCCAGGTTCATGAGTAGCCTTCAGTGGCAGGTGGCAGGACAACCTAGCTCTGGAAACCCCAACCAGCAGGGCGTGAGTCCTTTCTGCACCATGTGCTAGCTGTGTGATCCAACCCCAGTATCTCCACCTCTCTGAGCCCATCATCTTGTCTGAAAAGTCAGCACATGATGCTAACTACCTCCACCAGTTGGAGAAATGACATACAGTGAGATGTGGAGAATGAAGTGCTTAGCACCTAGTACGTGCTTAACAACCACGGATTATTAGTAGCAATTAACCAACAGGAATTATTATTAAGGACCATTCTGATCATGGTCAAAACATAGGAGCCCCTAGGGGAAATTCCATCTCAAGGCAGCCATTCCAAACCTTCCCACTCCAGGCCCTGCCTACTCCTCAGCCCCACTGGGTGCCATGAAAATCCTCCAGCCTCCCGGCCGCTCACCCAAAGGGGCACCTTCCTCACCTGTCAGCCAGCCTGTCTTCCTCTCCCTTGCTTTCTGTCTCCCTGATGCCCCATGTCTACCAGGGCCCATCCAGCCTGAGAGAAGTCTTCCCTGATGGCTCTGACCCACTTCTGTCCTCCCCCTCCTCGGAGCTCCCTGGCACTGGCTGGGGAAGGTGAGCAGGGAGCCTCAGGATGCAGCCCACTGAGGCCCATGTAGGCCTCAGCAGGTTGCCTGGACAGTGAGCCGGGAATGAGCAGAGCAGGCCAGCATCCCACGCACCCCAGGAACTTAAGGGGTGGCCAGTGGCAGCAAAAATGGCGGGGGGGAGGCACTCACGTCTATGTAGTTGGCGTTAATGTAGTCAGCGTTGGGGTCTCCCAGCATCGGGTGGAGTTTCACGCGGTGTCGATCATCTGCAAACACAGAACAGGTGGCCATGAGGGTAGGCGGGGCTAATCTAGGGGACCCAGAAAGTGGGGGCCATCCGGGAGGGCTTCCTGGAGGCAGGGCCAGGGCCACTGAGGTACTCAGAGGTCCAGGGCCAGCCAGTTGATTCTTGGCACAAAATATTCCCTGAAATTACCCCCAATCTACTGGCTTATTGAGGCTGGCCCTCTTTCCAATGGGCATAATCCCTGCCCCCCAGCCCCAGGCCCTTCCCCGGAACTTACAGGCAGGCATGGGCTCCTGCCGTCCACCCTTGACCTTTTCTTTCTTCTTCGTAGCATCCCAGCCGTCAAAGAAGCTCTGCCAGGTAGGCATGTGGTTATCAGTGGAGGAAGAGGCCCTCTCCTCATGGGGCCCTATCCCTTCAGAGTGGGCAGGATGAGTGGGCCACGCCAAGGCTCAGCACCAAAGCTAGGGGCTTGCGATAAAGTCACCGCACCCTCTTCTATGGGCCAGGAGCCAGGTTCAAAACCAAGGGAGTGGAATGGGTAAGTCCGCACACTCCTCTATGTGCCAGAGATCAGGTTCAAAACCACGTGGGGAGTGGGACGGGTAAATCCAGATTTGGGCTGGGAAGAGGGTAAAGGTCAGGGTCAGAGTCAGATTAGGATCAAGGGTCAGGCCAGAGCCCAGCTGGAAGCGGAGCAGGATTGGAGTCTGCAGGGTCAGGCTGTACATCAGGTGGGGCAGGTTAGAGGTCAGGGTCAGTGGTGGTCAGGCTCAGGTGAGGGTGACTGAAGGTCCATGATCGGCGCGCAGGTGAAGAGGGAGCTGACATTCAAGGTCAGATTTCAAAGCAGGATTAGGATGTGAATGAGAATCGAGGCTAGTCTGAGATTAAGATGGAGGGTAGGATCAAGGTGACAAATAGTTAACGAGGTGGAGTTGGGGGATCGTCACAGTGGAGGGTGCCAGAGTCGGGATCCAGAGTAAGGAGTGGGTGGGGGGCATGCGCCTGGCATGGGGGCCTGGGCACCTCGTACTCCTGCTTGAAGCCGTAGCCCTCGGCCGTCTTCATCTGGTTGATGTGCTGCAGCAGGTCGGCCACACGCACTGCCGGGTGCAGCTGTCCCGTGTGGTAGGGGGAGCCTTTCCGGCCACAGGGCCGCCGCGGCGAGCCCCCCAGGAGGCTGCTGGCCTCGGTCACCCCACCGCTGCGCTGGTCTCCTGCAGTCAGAGAAGGGGCTCCTGAGTCTGCGAGTCTGGAAGGACTCCCTGGGGTGGGGCTGGTCCCTGGACCCAAGAAACCCGGGGAGGCCAGCCTGGTGAGTCTCTGGGCAGGTCCCTTCCCCTCTGCCTGCCAGTCTTCCCACCGGGAAATGACCAGGATGGATGCTGTGCCCCCATGTTGGCTGTGATCCAGTGACACTCTCGGTCCACCCCACTGCTCCCCACCCAGACACTATCCCCGCCAGGCTTCTCCACACTGCCAACAAGGGCTGGGGGCGGGGGGGGGGGGGGGGTGTGGAGAGAAACACTCATCAAAGCCCCAGAAAGTCTCTTTGCTCCACATCTTCCAGGAAACCTTCGGGAACACTGGAAACTCAGTAATTAGCTCTATTCAAAGACAAGCAAAGCCCGAAATGAGTTGCTGCTGCTTCTGTGCCCCCCTCTGCAGGCTAACCTGCCACACCTGAGTAAGGTGTTTCTCCTGAGCAAGCAATTCCAGTGGCAGCCAGTGCAGGGGCCTCCGCCAGTCAGGGGGACGGATCAAGGGGCTCCCTCCCAGCCCACCCCTGCTCCCCACTCCTCTGGAAAACGACACTTCCCTGCGCTCTGCCTCTTTGGGTCAGCATCTCAAGGACAAGGCCTCTCTACCTGGCCCCCAAAATCGGGTCCTGATAATCCCGAGATAATCTGGAAGCCCAGAAAGTAGGGACCATCCAGGAGACTTCCTGGAGGCCAGGGCAACTGAGATACCCAGAGGCCCAGGGCCAGCTAGTCGATTCTGGACACCAGCAGAGGCAGGCCAGGCTGGGCGATAGGGTCCCTGTGTTGGGTGAGCAAATGGGACTGAGGTTGTGACCTTGGGCAGATGGTTTAACTTTCCAAGCCTCCATTTCCTCTGCTGTAAAATGAAGGTTATCATACTCTGCACCTGAAAGGGCTACTGAGAGGAACACATTCACAAGGAGCTTGGCACAAGAAAATCCCTGAGACTGCACCAATTTGCTGGTTTACTGAGGCTGCCTGCCCCCCTTTCCAATGGATGGGCCCCCACCTCCAGCCACAGGCCCTTTCCCAGGACTTACAGACAGGCCCTGACATGTAACAAGCGCACTTGCCAACCTTCGTTTCCCCCACCTGCTCGGCGTGAAAGACACTCTGGTGGTGCAGCAGGCTAAGCGCTGAGCTCCATAAACCTCGAGATTAACCATCCAAACCCACCAGTCACCTCCCAGGAGACGGCTGGAGCGTCTGCTCATAGAAAGGGCTGCAGCCGGGGCCACCCTGAGGAGCAGCTCTGCTCAGCGCTGGACAGAGGCCGAGTGTTTGGGTCCCGAGGGGGGGGGGGGGCAGTAAGAGGCTCTCTCAAGCCTAGCCCTGCAGGAACTTCCCCAGCGCTTCTCAGACAGGCCGTGGTGGCAAGGACTTGGGGGAGCCCCGTGCGCCTTCACACCCGCTGCCTGCCCCTTCACAGCCCTCCTCCTCTTTTTCGTCTCGAGGAGGTGAAACCCCTACTCATCCTTCAGGTCTCCCCTGAAGTGACCCTCACCCCAGCTCCCCCTTGATGGCAATCTGTCCATCATTCGTCTCGCCCTGGATCTGAAAGCTCTGTAAGGGAAGAACTGTCCCTGCCTAGCGCATAGCTTTAGCCCGCCCCGTGTCCAGCCAAACCCAACTCCAAGCCATCAAGCCTCACCAGACCCTCACATGTGCCCACAGGGCAGAGCGCATCGGAGGCTGCCCATCTTCACGGGAGCAGACAGTCTCAGCTCTCTGCCATGGGCTGCTGGTGGGTTCAAACTACGATTTGATGGCCAGCAGCTCAACTCCGGACCCAGGATGCCACCGGGGCTCCTCGGCGCCGTGTACGGCCTGTAAGTCCTCCTCGAGGGCTGAGGACAGAGCGAAGGCTTTGTCGCCACAGCAGACTCCCCCCGAACGCTACAAAATGCAAACACACTCCTGGCCAGGGCCAGGGCCAGTCTCCCTCCAGCAGGTGACTCACAAAGAGGAGCCATCTTCGAAGACCTTAAGAATAAGTGAAATGGGGCAACTTTTGGAACAGCACCTTGTCACCTAGAGTTATGTCCTCACAGATCCGTGGGTCACTCTCCCTAAGGACATGTGTCCTTCAAGTAGTTACAAAGCTGACCCCATCACGACCCCCAAATAACACCGCTTAAAGTCAAGCATATTCATTGAATAACTGGCCTACGAGGTGTTTTTAAAACAGGCCAGACCTACCTGGCAATCCTCAAAGGTAGCTGGGGAATGTTCACCCATAGGGTGGCCCAGAATGGGGCTTTCCTGGCAGAAAGAATTCCATTATATATAGTTTACCAGAGGATAAAATTACCCATCCCAGGCTGAAATGAGACTATTAAGGTGGAAAGGAAGTCTGACCTCAACTAGTTCAATCCCTTAATGGCGTCATCTTCTTTGATTGAGGCCTCATTTACATAACTAGATATACTTTTGAAATATGCCAAACAGGAAGTTTCATATCATTATAACCAACACCCAAGAAAGAGATTATCTGTTATTCTAAAAAGTTTCTTCCTGTCCATCTGCAATCAGCTCGCATTCTGGTCTACTTTCTGCTGTTAGATTTAGTTTGCCTTTTCTAGAATTCCATGTAAACGGAATCACACACTATGCACTGCCTTGTGCCAATTCATAGGGGCGGCATGCTTCTTATATAGAGTCCTCCATGTTATTGTATAGCTACATCAATAGTACAAACTGCTAAGTACACTGCTTAGTATTATCTTGTCTGAATAGCTTGCCATGTGTTTATCCATCCTGCTGTTGATGAGCATTCGGCTAGGGTAAATAATGCTGCCGTGAACAGTCACCCACAAATCTTTGCACAGATGCATGGTTTATTTGTCTTGGTGAATAGCTAGGAATGGAATTACTGGGTCCCAGAATAAGTACATGTTTATAAGGAATTTACAAACTGTTTTCCATAGTATGTCAGCCTTCCACTAACAAGTTATAAGAGCTCTCCTAGCTCCTCCTCTTCACCAACAGTCTTTTTATACACATTTTGGTATCTCATTATGGTTCTAATCCATGTTTTCCAGATAAGATCTTAAGCATCCTTTCGTGTGCTTATTGACCATGGATGCACCTTGTTTTGCAAAGTGTTTGCTCAAATTCTTTCTCAGTTTAAAATTGGGTTATCTCATTACTATTGAGCTGTAAGCGTTCTTTACACCTTCCAAGTAAAAGTCTTCTGTATATACATACATGAAATAGTGTCTCTTGAGGAATTTGACAATTTCACCTAAGTTGTCAAACTTATTAACATAGAAACTGTTCATGACACTTCTTTATCATCCCTTTATCATCCCTATTGTCCCTTTAGGACAATAGTAATATCCTCTCTCCATTCTGAAGATTAATAATTCATGCTTCCTCTTCTCTAATTCTTCTTGCTTAGAATGTATCAACTTTATTATCTTTTTCAAGAATGAGTTTTAGTTGCTTTGCATTTCTCTCCTGTTTGTCCATTTTTCAGTTCACTGACTTCTGTTCTTAGATTCTTCCTTCCAATTAGCTGCTCCTTTTCAGATGATGAGATCTGTGATCAGTGCTTATGAACCTCTTTTTCTGATGCAACAGTCAGAGTTTAAAGTTTCCTGCAGGCAACATCTACCTGTCCTTCTCAAATTGCTGATGCCGCGCGTTTTCATGACCATTCCATTTAAAATATTTTTTCCTGTGATTTGCCCTTTGATTCACAAGTTATCAAAAGTGTGTTGCTTAATTTCCAGGTATCAGGGGATATTCTGGATATAATTTCATTTTTTATTTCTAATTAATTCCGTTGTGACTAGAGAAACAGAACTCGTATCATTTCAATCTTTTTAAGTTACCCAAAGATCCTCTGGAGTCTTTTGAGAGCTCTCTTTAGGGCGAATCTGTTGTTGCCTGTTGCTGTCAGCCCTGAGTCATGACAACAGATCGCATGGAGGTAACCTGAATTCCTTAACGGGGGCCTTCTAGCCATGGTTCTCCTTCTTGTGATGTGCTGCAGACCTACGTCTCAATGCCTGTGGTGATGCTCCCATTTGGGAGTGAGTTGTCCGTATGTAAATAAGATCGGGCTAGGGTAGGGTGCATCTCGAGTCCCTCTTAACCCCAGTCACCACCCTGCACACCCTTGTGTCTCTTTGCTCAACTCAGGATAGCTTCCTTGAAGGTCTGGTATGTGTACAAGAGATATGAACACTCAGGCAAAGCACTCTCTCCTGCTCTGGATCCTGCATCACCAGAACACTGGTTCTCGGGACTTGAGCCAGCAACGTATCATCTAAGCTGATCCCCCAAACTTCCACAGTCTCATGAGCAACTTATCATCAGCTCTGTCAATCTGTCAGCACCTGAAACCACATGAGTTGGGAGAGCTCTCAAGACTGACACCAACCCTACAGATTTGGGACTTGAACTATTTCCTTGATGGCTTCTGCGTTTTGTGAGACACTGCACCAAAGTATAGAACCCTGAGATCCAAGGGAGAGACTGAAGGCACGGCGAAGTCATTGACATTCGAATAGATGGAGTGGCATGCAGCTTAGAAAACTTGGGGTAATGGGGACATCTTCAATCTCTGCCTCATAGGACCCAGCATTGGGCTGGTCCTTCTCACAGAAACGTTTCGTGCTCCAGTCCTGCGCTGTTTCCATGATCACTGGGGTTTGTGAGTCCATTGTTGCTCTGTTGTGTCAACATAGGAGGCAGGTGGCTTCTCTCATTCTTGCTTGCTCTCTGCTTTACCAAATCAGGTGAGTCTCACTCCAGTAGCCTTAATCTAAAGACAATTTAGCCGGACTATTATGCTATGATCCTTCTCTGAATTGCCGCAGACACTCAATGAAGTTTCTCGATTCTGCAAGTCAAAATTCCACTACCTCTCAGCCTCTGGGTGGGAGCTCCCTGATAGTTTCTCTTGTACAGATGGCTTGTCTTTGTGGAGTCTCACTTGACGCATATAGTTTGGTACTCAAAGAGTCAAAGGACCCCCGTGGAGATCACTGCACCCCTTTCTCTGGCTAGCTCCTTCGTTTCCAAAGTGCCACCCTGCAAATCCCAGGTACCTAAGTTTCCCTAAACTCTAACCTCTGTCTCTTCAAATCCCGTAAGTTGCCAAACTCAGCTTGGGTCCTAACTTCCCTGTGCTGCACTTTGAGTATTGCTTCTAGGTAGAAAGGCAAGGCACGCAAGGCATTTGCCCTATGTGTTCCTCTTCTTTGGGAGATCACAATCCTGAGCTTCCTATGGTGCAGGGTCTAAAACCACTGATTTCGGGTGTTGCCCAGATTTCTACACACAGAAGGCAAGAACAGTAGCAGGTCCGTGAGCATGGCCAGGTGCTCCAAATCCTTAGTTTTATGGATGGGCAAAGAGAAGGGAGTTGCCTAATGTTGTGCTCACAGCATGTGTCCTGGAGGAGAGAAGTCCTGCAAGATGATCAAGCGGCGTTCCATCAGGAATGGGAGGAGGGAAAGAGGGCAGCAGAGGAGTCCCATATCCTAAATGCATTGGGGAAATTCGACTTTAAAAGAATGTGGGGGTTTTCCTAGTAGGACCTCTCAGGGCTTCTGACATGTTAATGTGCATTTCAAGGTTCTAAGAGATGAGTGGAAATAACACTTCACAAATGCCTTTCACCATCAAGTGCTTTTTTTGTGTGTTTGTTTCACGGAACATCCTCAGGGGAACAGAATGTAATGTGGAGATTAAGGGACTGTTTCTGGAATCAGACAAACTTTAGTTCAAATCCCAGCTCTGCTTGAATTCACAGAAAGGCCTCAATAAGTGGACACTGACAAGAGAGAGGGCCCCTGGTGCTTTGTCAAAACGATGCTGAGAGAGCTTTCCAGGGGAAGACAACAGGTAATTGGGGTAGTGGGAAATCAAGTTGTTCACCCCAAGCACAGAATCAGCTTGCAATGGCTAAGAACAAACAAACAAAATTCCTATCAGGGGTACCAACCGGGAAGCCTGAGCCACATCCAGCAGCTTTACAAGCTGAGTCCAGGAACAACAGGAAAGCTTCCACCAATAGCCACCAGAAGGGGCAGACAGTGAATGATAATGTTTCCAAGAGGAGCCTCCAATTCCTGGACCCAGGGGAGACAGGCCCTTCCCCTTCCTGCCCAGGATTTCCCCCGTGGAATTTGAGAAACACACCCCCACAAGAATCAGCTTGCCCATAGCTTACTAAGAGAGGGCGGGTGAGGACCAGCGCCCCTGTTCCCCGAGGCGCCCCACAGTGCAGTATGATTGGAGAGCACCTTTCAGGAGTACCACTACGTAGCTGATGTCTGAGACCCAGAGAAAATAATAGTGGGTTTAGAGTCAGAGATGTGGGTTCAAACCCCAGCACAAGTCAGGGCCTCTGCTTCTTCATCTGAAAAGGAGGCTCCTCAGCCTTTCCTCAGATGAGCACTTTCTCTGGTCTCTGCCCTCTTTCAGAGAAAGATCCACCACAGCTATGTAATGCCACTGCACTCGACTTTCCTTCACTGTCTTCAATTGCTAAGCAGTTTTCCTAAAGAAACAGACGAGCTAACAGAGTGAGCTTGGCAAGAATTTAAGACTACCCTTAGGTTACCCTGTCAGCAAAAAAAAAAAAAAAATAGTATCCATTTATACAAAGGAGGAAATGGGTTCAGAGGGGTCCCTTTATTTGCTCAAAGCCACACAGCAAATAGATGTCAGTGCTCAGATCCAAACCCTGACCCACTTGATTCTGGAGATCTAGGGTCTACCCAGCTTTCTTGTTTCCCTCTTACTGGTAAAGAGAACTTATGAAGGTGAAAAAACCTAGCGCTTACTTGACAAACCATTTGGCCAGAACCAACTAGCACCCATAGGGGTCAAAACCTCCAGGTGTATCAGGCCAAGCAAGTCTGCGGGTTTGCATAGGCAAGGGTTCAGAGACAATGGAGCATCTTCCAACAGGCTTCTTCACTCCAGCCGCCGACTTCTTACCGACATAATTCCCTATTGAAAAACGTGCTTATTTAGATGGCATCAAAAGCAACACAGCTTTCTGGTACACACACACACACACACACACACACACACAAATATGGCCACCATTGCTTAGAAAAGAAAAGAAAGAGGCGGAGGATGGACCAGTGGCTGATGAGGGCAGAAAGAGGTACAAGGTGCAAAGACTCTGCGCCAGCTCCTAAACACACCTGACGTTTCTCTGCCATCAGTCACTTGCCTGTGCTCTGTGTCTGGTCCCCGTGCCCACCATAAGCCCAATCCTATCCATTTCAGCTGAACCACCCTACCCAAAGGGGCACATCCTCAAAACTCCAGCAGCACTTGTCGCCATCACCTACTCCTGCATTCAGGGATCAGCCCCGTCTCTCCAAACATTCAGGAGTTCCATGGACACAAAGCCCAGGTTCACAATCTCTCAATCTCAACAGGGTTCAGCAACAAGACATGCCCTCTCACTGCCCTCATCTCCCACCCTCTTCTGATTTCACCCAATCAGACCTCTCTGATGTTATCCTCCCTTGTCAATCTCCATGCATTTGCACATGTTGTCTTCATCCATGAAAGCCTTTTCTTCCCCCACTCTGCCTGGCCAAATCCTGCCCATTCCTCAAGGCCCAGTGTAATACAGTAAAAATGGCCATTTACCATTCAGAAAGCCTGGCTTGACCATTTTTCTGGTCGTATAATCTGGATATGGGACTTGCTTTCTCTGACACTCTGCTCCATCATTTCTAAGATTAGGGGTTAAGAATACCTACCATGCAGTGATGCCCACCAAAAAAAAAAAGAATACCTACCATGAAGGTCTGTGGGGAAGCGTGAATGCAATTACAAAGAGAAGATGATGAATAAATGATGAGCAATTTTAATAGTAGAAGAAACAGGCACATTTCTAGACAAGTATAACTGACTTAAAAATAAATGACTTAAAAAGAAATAGAAAGCCTAAAAAGTCCCTTGCATCTTTAAATAAATTGAGTTGCAATAAAGGGAAATTGTTTTACCCTTCCCACTAACAAACTTTCGAGGAGTCTATGAGTCCAATCTTCCAGGATAAGGAAAAAATCATTCATCTGATGATGTTGTTGCTGCTACCGCTGTTATTGTGTATCAGCAAGACTATTACAATACTGGCACCAAGATGCACCCAAGAAAGATTAACACACAGGCTAATCTCACTCGGGAACACAACGTTAGGAATCTTGAGCAATATTACAAGTATACTGATTCCAACAATATAATAAAGGCATGTGTCTGAGTGTGTGCATAGAATACATCAAGATCAAGTTGGAGTCATCCAAGAAATGTAGGGTTGTTTGAATATTTAAGACTCATCTTTTGTTTTGGTTTGCTTTTTGGGCATCACTGCCCTCTGGTGGTTGTGGGAGCTACCCAGGGCTGCTCCTGAGAGCTGCCGCTGGATTTGAACCGCCAAGCCCGTGGGCCATAGGCCGGCACTCAACCACTTACACAACCGGGGCTCAGCCCAAGACTCATCTTACCAACAGATTACTTTTTTTACAAACGATCATCGTAACAAATGCAGGGAAACATTTAATAAAGCCTCTTAGCCAACTAAAACCAGAAGGCAACTTTCTTTCTACCAAACATGAACACGCTTCATTCTTGGCAACTAAATGTCAGAAGCATTTAAAACCAGGAGAGGAAGATAGGCCTTCCTACCGTCACTATTACTATGGGGGCTCCTGCTGGAGGTCTCAGCCAGTGTGATGTTGAAAGACGGGGAAAGACGGGGTAAGGACTGGGACAGAAGAAACAGAGCTGACAGCATTTGAAGATCCTTCCAATGGACTCAGAAAAATCTGAACGAGTCTAGAGACAAATGAGAAAGACTAAGAAGCTGAATCAAAGAGATAAACGTAAGAACAATACCTGTACAAAACCAGCAAGAGTTAGAAAATGAAATTTTATTTTAAGTATACCATTTAGAATAGCAATCAAATTCTACGGGTGCTAGGAACTTATCCAACAAGAGGTATGTAGAGTTTCACAGGGAAGACTATTGAAAGGCATTAAGGACCTAAATAAATGGGGTGATATATTCATGTGAAAGGCAATTTCACAAGATGTCAGTTCTTCCCAAATTGATCTACAGATTTAATACAAATCCAATCAAAATTCCAACAAAGTTTTCAAGGGACTTTGACAAGTGGGTTCTAAAGTTTGTAAGAGAATGAGGACAAAAATAGCCCAGATACCCTTGGCAAAGAACAAAACTGGGAGGGTCTGCCTGAAGCATCTACTATCAGACTGAACTCGCCATCCTGATCACACAGATCACCAAACTCACCAACAGAAGGCAATAGGGCCTGGAAACAAGTCCCTACACCCAGAAACGTGCTCTCAGATAGAGGTGCCGCTGCCACCCAGATGCTGGGGTACTTGGTCACACACATGGGGGTGGGGGGAAGCTCTCTTATTCACACCACATAGACAATTCGCGTCCAGAAGAATAAACACTTAAAGTGCAAAGCACTAGAAGTTTTAAGGGTAGGGGGAGTGAAAAATACCCTGTGACCTTAGGTCAGGAGGAAATTCTTTTAGAAAACCCAAAACAGAAATCGCAAAGGAAAAGATGGATGCATTTTACTAAATTAAAATCAAAACCTTCCATTCACCCAAAACACCCTATAAATAGGATGAACAAGGATGAACCACACAATGGGAGAAGAATTCACAACTCACAAGCCAACAAATGATTACTAGCCTAAATATATAAAGAACTCCCACAAATCACTAAGAAGCCAACAGAAAACCCCACAGAAAATTAAGCTAGGGACACAAACAGACATTTCAGGGAGGGGGTTGGGGGAAGAAGCCTGAATGGCCGATAATGACTTGAAGATATGCTCACCCTCATTTGTAATCAGAGAAATTCAGATGAAGATGATAGAAAATCACCATTTTATACAAAGTTGTTCAGCAAAAGTTAAGAAGCCTGGCAAACGCTGATCTGGATGCAAAGCAAGGGAGAGGCTTGCACACTGCAGCCGGGAGGGCAGGCAGGCCCAGGCACTTTGGAAAACAATCTGGCGCTGTTTTGTCAAACTCAACATGCACATACTCCATAATCCAGAAATTTGCCTTAAAAGAATCGCCCATACAGGTGTCTGCGGAGACTCGTAAAATGCTCTCAGGCACCTCGTTCTGACTCGCAGGTGAACTAGAAACGCATGGAATGAACAGCCGTGACGGCCAACTGGATAAAGAAGCTGTGATCGCTGCATAAAATAGAAAACAATATGCCAAGGAAAATAAAGTGGGCCATAACCAAACAGCCACATGGGCAGAGACTGGAACCTGGATAGAACAGGCTAAAAACACAGTCTATTTTCCCTTTCTGGATTCATTTTTATAAAATGCAAGCATGAGCAAAAACTGTCTAACGCAGGGATGCAGGCACATCTGGCGAGACTAATCCCTAAAACGCAAGGACGCGGTAACCGCCGATCTCGGGCCGGAGTTTCCACCTCAGAAGCAGGTGGGGGGCGTACAGAGCATGGGCCAGGTGAGGGTCTCAATCACCAGGGGGCCTCTCCTGTGGCGCTACAGGCGGTCAGGAGCACCACGGATTCCTTTTTGAACATGGGTCGATAGTACGTGTTCAAGGAGCTTCAAAAGATTCATGGAAAAATGGGATGGAGATAAGATGGAATTTTTCCACAAACTTTTTGAAGCCCTCGCCTATGAGAGGGAGTCTAAGCTCCTCCCACCCAATACCCACGGCAGTGAGAATTCACTACCAAACCCAAACCCAAGGCCACTGCCATGACGACCGTACTGACTCACAGTGACCCGACGGCACCTGTGGGTTTCCCCAACTGGAACTCTTGACAAGAGCCCGTGCTTACAAACTGCTGACCTGGCAATTAGCAGCCCAATGCTTAACCCACTGTGCCACCAGAGCTCCTGACACTCTCGCTTCAGGCCAGGCACAGCACCAGCTGGCGCCAACACATCAGCCGGCCTCGGGGCTCAGATGAGTCTTATCTGCACTTTACATTATGAAACCATAACTTATACGGTGAGCTGAGCACAAGCCCAGGTCTGAGACTGCCACTGGGCCTTGGCTCTTGGGCCTGTCACCCAGCAGCCCCCTCTGCTCTCACCACTGTGATCCCTCCGAGGCCCCTCCATCCTGTCCTGGAGCCCTTTCGTCACCTTCCATGCTCATGTGACTAGAGTCTTCTGCAGGCCCTTCTCATGACTTCAGTGTCAGCGCTGGTTCCCAGCAGGAACTGAAGGAAGGCTGCCTTTTGGGTAAGGGGTTTGCAGTGCTCACCTGAAGTGGAGAGGATCCCAGAGGGGGGCAGGTGTTGTTCAGGGGCCTGAGGGAGGGTGGGGCAGGGGCTCTCACCCCGGGGGCTGTAGCCGTGGGCGTCCATGAAGGAGAGGCCCAGCCGCTCGTCCTCCTGCAGGGTGCTCTGGTCAGTGAAGCTCCGGTCCACAGCGCTCATCATGTGGGTCTTCTCCTGGCGGTAGTTGACCGTGGCCTTGGTCATGTTCACTGGCTTCCTGCAGAAGGGGGATGGAAGACTCAGGAGCTGAACAGGACGAGGCAGTGGCCAGTGGGTGGGAGGCCTGGCAGTTGACTCTCTAGTGGCAGGCAGCTATTCTAGAAACGTCCCTAGATGCCCAGGCAACTCTGCCTCCATCCTGCCAACCAGACCCAGGGAGATGCTGCCCCTGGAGAGGCCAGGAGGGCCCCTCTCTGGGACCTGTGCAGAGAGCTTGGGGTGGGGCAGCAGTGACCCCAGGCTCCCTACTCCCTTACCTCCAGGCCCAGTTTGATAAAGTAGGCAGGCAGTTTATGATGGGAATGTGGAGAAGAGTGAGAAAGAATCTGGGGGACAGGGAGCCAGAAGACGCCACTCTAGGGGACACGGGGCCAATGACAAGCAAAGGAAATAGCCGTGGCACCTGTGCTGGGGTTAGAAAAGCCCTCACAGCCAATCAAAAGGAAGGCTGGAGACCAGGGCGTGGCCTGTCAGCACAGCACTCCCAGCTGCAGGATGTGGACAGACTTGACGAGACCCGGCCATCAGTAGGGAGGAGGCTGCCCAGGAAGGCATCTTAACACATGGCAAACTCCATACTCAGGAGCTGCCTGGGAAAGAGAATGGACACTGGCCTCTGGACAACCCTCCTGTCAGACCACAATGTCCCCTCTGTGCTAGCAAACAGCTCTGTGGCCACATTGGGGGCTATTACTGCTGTGCACTCAGGAAACTTGGCTTTCCCAGTCTCTCCTCCATCCACCCTAGGGCTCCATTCAAAGGGCTCTATAGCCTTGACCATGACAATGGGTAGGAGACAAGGAAGGTGTGGGGAGAAAGCAGCGGCCAAGAGTTGGAAAAGAAGCTAAGGACGGGTGGTGTAGAGGAGGAGAGAATGGAACAGAGAGAGGGAGCCAGGGCGCAATGAGGAGAGACAGGGAGGTGGGGAAGCAGGCGGAGAGGGAAGGAGGGACGGTCAGACACCAGGAAACAACAAGGGCGACAGACAGAGGGCCACAGGTAGATGACAGTGGACAAGCTGAACAATTGGTGCCCCGAGTCTACACGTCAATGGCTGGACAGAGGCAGTCCCCAGTGGAAGGTCACCAGGCTCGGCCAGCAGCCCAGGGCTCTGGGCCTGCTGGAAGAAGACCCACAGAACAAAGCCAGCAGCCCCATGGAAGACAGAGGCTGGGAGGGGTCCCTACCATGCTGTTGGCTTCCAGCTGATCTCCATGTGAGATTAAGCAGATGGAATGTAATACTGAGATTTTCAAAAGTCCTGAATTTAGATTCAAAAAGGAACAGCCCTCGTAGGGAGGGAGGGGGAGTGCCTCGTCAGCAGTTCCTGCAGAAACCGAGCTGGGGCTCAGCGTGGGGCTCGGGCTCTGGCTGCTGGGAAAGTTAGCAGACCTGGTGCTGGGAGTGGCCTGCGAGCAAAGGGTCCTGGGAGGAGGAGGAGGGAGACCTGCCCTCCCCTGGACTGCCTGGAGGCCACTGGGCTGCTCTAAGGGAAGAGAGAGCAAGCCCAGATGGGGGAATGTTCTGAAAGATCCGCAGAGTAAGAGAGGACAGAAAAAGAGGTGCAGCGTGGCGTGGGCAGGTCGTGGAGTCAGACAGAGGCTGACCCCATCTCTGGCACGTGGTGACCTCGGACAAGGTTGTCAGCTTTCCGAAGGCTCCGTGGGGTGGGACAGGAGGTGCTTCCCACTGCGCAGGGTGGTGGGGAGGGTGCTGGGCACGGATGGGGCCTGGGATGGAGGGTGGGGAGGGCTGTGAACCTGTCCACCGAGCGGCTGGGGTCGGGGACAGATCTGTAGTGCACACTCGAGCCCAGAGTGGGATGTGGGTGAAGTCACTCCCTGACGTGGACTTCACTCTGGTGTCGGGAAGACCTTCGGACAGCTCTCTCACACAGAGCCGCCACCAGGGGCAGAGAGGACACCGGGGCTCAGGAAGGGGAGTGGCTCAGCAGGCCGGGTGTCCCGCTGAGGGTCTGGCTACAATGCCACAGTGCGACCACCCTGCGAGGAGGAAGAGGCAGAAGAGCGCTCACACAGGTGGCTGTGGATGGCAAGCTGGCACCAGGCAGGCCGCGGGAGGAACCCCAGCCCCAGTGAGAGAGGACCGGAGGGTGTCCAGTGCAGAGGGCCCGGGGCTGAGAAGGCCCAGGTGGTGCTACTTACGGGTAGTAGGAGTAGGCATAGTGGTCTCTCCTGGCAGCGTGCAAAGAGAACAACACAGCTGTGTCCCAGCTCTTTCCCGAAGGCCAGGCTGCAGGCAGTGGCCGCCCAGCAGGCGAGGGGGAGACTCAGAGGGTGCTGTCATTGGACTGAATGGGTCACAAGGAGGACCTTCCTTGTCCCAAGGGCTGGCCAGGCTCAGATACTGAGGAATGGGCCCAAAGCCCTTCTGAATCCTTCTCCTGCTAGAGTGAAGGTGGGGGGGCCTGGGAAGAGGGGAAGAGCTTTCACACCGAGAGATAGCCACACACACACAGAGGAAGGGATGCACACACAGACCCCCTCAGGTACAGAAACAGACACACAAGTACTCCCACAGGTACGCCGACAGACTCACAGCCATGTTCTCTCCATGTGTAACTCACCCAATCGCAGGCTCGCGAATGCGGCCCTCCCCATGGGAACAGATATGTGTTGAAGCGCTCACACAGGCACAAGGACACCTACACTCACGTGCACACACCCCCACACACAAAGGTAACAAGGCTCACCTGGAGCTGCACTCACCCCTGCAGAAAGCACCCTCCCACACTGGTCTCTACTGCTGCAGACACCTGCAGGCCCCTCGGCCTGGGGGGGGAAGGGTGGCTGGGGACAGGGAGAGGGCAGAGTGGAGAGCACTCTAGCTGGGCACCCAGAGCAAGCCTAAGGGTCACCCTTACCCAGCCCAATGCATGCAGGACACAAGATCCACTAACAGGGACAGGTTACTCCCTCATGCGGGTACCCGTAGACCACCTGGGTCAAGAGTCCTGGGGTGAAGTCCGTAGGGAGCTCTGACTGCCATTTCGCTGGCAGGGACACTGAAGCTCAGAGAGTCATGGTCTACCCAAGGCTACCCTGAGGGTCAGTGGCAGGGTCCAGGGCAGGTTCTAGGTCTGTGGACACTTGGATCAGGACCTCCAATCCCCTTCCCACCAGGACCACCTTGGCACTCCTGCCTGAGTCACAGTCCAGGGGTCCTCCACTCACCCACCCCATCACCCCAACGACAGGACCCCTCTAATGACATTCTACCAGGATATCTTGCAGATAGTGGAGTAGATATAGAAAATTGGGGCCCAGCAAGATCAAGAAGATGGCTTGAGGTCACACAGTAAGTCTCAGCCACCCCAGAGACAGAGGCCCAAGAAGGGGAGAACATGGAGAAGGTAGGAGGAATGGCATTCTCTCTATCTAAGCCGAAAGTTCTTCAAAAGGAGCTTCCTTGACCACTGCCCCAGAAGCCCCAACTAAAGTCAGCAGCACCTACCACAACTCTCACCGGGCTGCTACTGGTGCTCTGTCTTGTTGCTGTCTGCCCCCCACTACTGACAGTGCACCCACCACTAGATCCCCCGAACCTAACCCAGTGCCTGGCACATTATCACCTTCAATAGATGCTTTATTGATCAAGCAATCAATGCATGCGTGGCTTTAAATAAAAGGACCATCACCCCTCTCTGTGCTGTGTGTCCTGAGGTTAGTAATAATCTCAGCAAGGAGCTGTAGGGAGGCTTAGGCCCCATGAAGGGTGTGCTCAGCGGAACTCAGTAAGCTGGGTCTCCTGCAGGAGGCGCTCTCCCACAGCTGAAGTGGGAGAAGGGGACAGCACTCTGGGAGGGTCCTACTCCACAGGCCAGCCCTTTCTCTACTGCTCAAGAAGCTCTCCAAGCACAGGGAGGGGCCCAGGGAACCAAGCCCCAGGTGTAAGGCCTTGAAAAAGGAAGGAGAAAGTCACCAAGGAGAAGTGCTGAGAACTGGGGCCAGGGCTAGGCCAAGGTCACCAAGACTGAGGGTCCCACGGAGGGTCTGAGATCTCCCAATGGACCCCCAACCCCTTAGGGCCTCTGCTTTTTCCAACAAACGGGTAAATGTCCTCCCATCCATGTGTTCCGTTGTTCTGAACACCCCATTGCTCTCAGAGCACCTGTTTCCCACAAGCCCCACACTATGCAGGCTAGGGGAACCTGGAAACCAGAGCAGTGGATGCTTAAAAGTCCGAGACAGAGGCTGAGCCCTGGTGGCGCAGTGGTTGTATGCAGGACTGTGGCCCACAGGGTTGGCGGTTCAAATCCAGCAGCAGCTCTCCAGGAGCAAGGCTGGGTTTCCTACTCCCACCAGGGCAGTGATGCCACAAAAAGATAAAAAATAAAATAAACAAATATTAAAAAAAAAAAAAAAAGCCAGAGACGGGTGCGGGGGCTGAAGTCAGAAGCCAGGCAGTGGACCTTAGTAGCCTTTAGAGGAAGTCAGGGGTCCTGAGGATGACCCAGAAGGACCAGTTTATAGAGGTAGCAACTACATCACATAGAGGGGTTCCTACGGGGCCTTCACAGTGTCTCTGACCCAACTGGGGCCAATTACCTTTGCAGGGGTGGCTAATACTCCCCACCTTGTCAATTTTCTTTCTTTGAGAGATTTCCAGAACCTCGAATACTACCTGCAAGCCCCCAAACCTGCAGCCTTCTCCAAGCCCCACTACATTCAGACACCTCTTGCAGGCCCCTTTATGGGAGTTGAGGGGTCAGCTTTGAGCAACTGCCCCTCAAGTGGCTAAAGGAGCGAGCACGAGCTTTGTAGCAGGCCTCTGCTCCAGTCCTGCCACTGACCAGCTCGGCAACACCGGCAAGTTGCTTAGCTCTAGCGTCCTCGGCGGTAAAGGGCGTGAGGCCTGCGCTGGGGCTCAGGACCGGCGTGAACACGCTGTGCCACGCTGTTTCCTTCTCAGGAGCAGCTGGCACGTGGTCCATGCTCGGTGACTAAGGGTCCAGCGGCCCTGTGTGGACAGCTCTCGGAACAGAGTAACTCCTTGTCACAGGAGGGTCAGAAAGGCTTTGTCTCTTGAAGATGTGAGAAGACTGGGACAGGAGCAAGTGGAGCCTTCCACCATGCCGCACAGAGGCCCCCACATTCCCTGACCCTCCCTACGGGTGCCTGGTCTCAGGCAAAGGGCCCTGGCCGTTCTCTCGTCTTGTCTTCCTGGATCCCACTTATCTGCACCTAGCAGCCCTCAGACCCATTGCCAAGGCACCCGTGTGTACCCAGCCTGGCAGCTGCCTGGCCTACAGGAGCCAGAACCCATGTGGGGAGGAGGTGGAGCAGGTTCTGCTTCCGACTCCCTGGGTGACCTTGGGCAGACCAGTGCCACCTCTGGGTCTCAGCAGCTCCATCTCCACCCGGGGCATTTGGACCACAGTCTGGAAGGGACTGGGGCAGCGGGGATGGGGAGAGATGGAAAACGGCCTCGGGGGCGCTCTACCAGCAATCTGTGCCACGCACTCAGCTCTCCCAGGGAGGGTTTGGGGTGTTTTGACCACAGGGTTTTTTGCTTCAAGAAGACCTGAAAACCACTCGACTATTGTCAGTTGGCTACCTAGCAACTCCTGCCTTCTGAGGCATCAAGTCTCCAGAACCGTAAAATTCGGAGGTTCTGAGAATCCCAAGTCCTGGATTTGCTGAAGTCCCAGAGTCTAAGTTGTACTGGGATTCAGCTGCCAGCTGAGGATGCTCTGGGAAGTGAGGGGACCACCCACCCCGGACCAGCCCTCCCAAGTATGGATGAGGGGAGAGGGGTTTCCCCGTTATGGACCCAGAGCATGCTGGGTTCACAGGACAGTAGGTCCCAGGAGGAGCCAGGCCCCGGGTGCTCAGTTTATGTCCACTTGACAAGTCCATGGAGGGCGAATACACGGCAAGCAGCTGGGAGTCAGATTCCAGCTGCCCCTTGGATCCTCTCACTAGAACCCCGTCCCAGTGCAGCTCCTGAAGGCAGGCCCTGAACCCTTCCTCCCCTGACACAGCCATCTGGTGCCAGCCAGACTGGAGTTCCAGCCAAGCCACTCTAGGCAGCTCTATTGTCCGAGTCTCTGGCTTCTCACGGCCCAGCTGGGGTCCATCCACAGGCTGGACACCCGGACTGGCAGTCCTGCACGCACCTCCAGGTACCACCCACCCGTCCCCAGCCATTCCTCCTGCTATGCCCGCCACCAGATCTCTGGGGGGCAGGAGCCAGGTGCAGACCAGGGCAGGGACCGCACTCACCCTTTGCGGATGATGACAATGATGGCCCCCAAGAGGAGGATCAGGACGGCAAGTCCCCCTGCACAGATGCCTAAGATGAGCCCCATCTCCTCCGATCGCTGGGACACCTCCAGGGGCCGCTTGTTTTCCTTGCAGGCAGCTGGGGAGAACAGAGGAGGACTGTGGACTCAGTGGGGACAGGACTTGCAAAGGTTGCAGCCCCATAGAACAAGCTGGGCAGTACAAACCACTGGCCACTGGCCCTTACTTGTGATCCCTCTCAGCTCTCCTCACCTGCAATCCCCACCTCTCTCTCCCACCACAAGAAGCCAGAGAGCAGGTGCAGTGGCAGTGGGATTCGGCTGCCAGCTAAGGATGCTCTGGGAAGTGGGGGGACCACCCACCCTGAACCAGCCCTCTCAAGTATGGATGAGGGGAGAGGAGTTTCTCCATTATGGACCCACAGGGCCCCTCGGGGGATGCTCCCCATAAGGGTGATGGCCCCATACTCCCACCACAGTACTAAACGTGGTCCTTGACAAGGCCCTGCCTGGGATCACCCTGGGGCCCTGAAGCCCAGCCTGGGAGAAGGAGTAGGGAAAGGTACATGGGGACCTCTGCTTCCATAGCCCTGGTCCTCAGGATGGCCTCCCTAGAGCTTGGCAAGTGGGAATCCAGGTGGGAAGGCTGGAGAGACCCAGGGGGCTTACCTTTCCGGGCAATGCGGATGCAGTTGAGCCGGGTCTCCTGGAGGCAGAGATGGGGATCTCAGCGCTGGTGGGGCCAAGATCAAACCCTGGCCTGACCCTCAGACAATGCTTCTTGGACTCAGTCAGGGCTTGGACAGTCTGTACTGTCACTAAGGACCCCACCGGCAGGAAGGGAAGCAAGGAGAGAGGGACTGAGAGGGAATGGCCTACAAGTGAGCCCCAGGAAGAGTGTCAAAACCACTGAGAGGGAGTGAAGGGGTGAGCCACAGAGGGGAGGGCAGGTCTAGGTGTCAGGGTGGTAAAGAAGTCTGAGAAGGGACCCTTGGAGGGAAGTGGGAGGTGCTCCAGGGAGGAGACTGGGCCCTCTCTCAGGAGCCAGCAACCAGCTCACAGCACCAGGGCCTGGGGAAGCAGACCAGAACCAGACTGAGGACTTGAGTGAAAAGTAGGGGCCCTGGAAAAGAAGACTCCAGAAGCCTATCAGGCTAGGTGGTAAGGAGCCCGATGACGGGTGATGGGAGGGGAGGGGGGCTCAGGGAGGTGGACAATGCCCGAGGGTCTCTGGCTGCCCCTCTGGCATCCCAAACCTGGTGTCACCCCTGCCACCCATGTCACCCCCAAGACCCCCCAGCCAGTCTCTCACCCCCTTCAAGTGACTCGTTGCCTGGAAATAGATGAGGTAGGCCTTTCTGGGCTCCAGCGGTGGGTTCCAGAAGCCACGATAGGTCTGGTTGTCCCCCACGGTGAAGGGCATGGCCTCAGGCAGGCTGCTGGCCGCCAGCTCGGCACCAAAATAATGCACCAGGCCCCGGGCCAGCGCCGTGTCAAAGGGCATTGGCACCGGGAAGCAGTCCTGGCCACCGGGCTCCCGGCGCAGCCGTCGTGGCCGTTCTTCCTCCACAATTACCTGGTACAGGCTGGACAGAAATGGGAGCGGGGGGGGGGGGGGGGGGGGGGGGGGGGGGGGGGGGGGGGGGGGGGGGGGGGGTGGAATATCATCAGAGAGACCAGAGGGCAGGGGAGCCATCTGGGGGCTGAGTCGCAGGTATTGGGCCAGAAGGCCTGGGCACTCCTGGGCGCTGCCTCTTCCTAGCTGGGAGGGCGGTGACTGCCTCCACCCAGGACCGCTCAGGAGGCAGACGGGAGGCTGAGCTGAGGTCCCGAACGTGGTGAGCTTAGCACACAGCCAGGGCCTGTGCGCTGCTACCCGAGCTGAGGGAGCCCTGCCCAACCACATCAGGTCCCGAGGCACCCCTACCACCCACCCCCCATCTCCTCCTCACTGGGTCTCCTGGTGCCTAAAACACCCAGCACACATGGGCACACGCACACAGTACACATGCGCATCCACGGCCACAGGCTCCACCCCCTAATAAAGGGCTCGACTAGAATCTAGTCGAGTCACTCGATGCGTCCATCCATTCAGTCAATCACTGAGTACTCAGGGAGCGCAGACAAGGCACTGTGCTGGATACTCGGGATCTAGGCTGCCCAGACTTGGCTCCCAAAGGGAGGCGCAGTCACCAAGCCCTCAAACATTCTCTCTGGGTGCCCTGCCAGCCCTGCGGCAAGGTTCTTCACTGCACATTCGAGCCCCCGGGTCTCCCAGCCCATTCCCCACGGATGTGAGGGGAAAGCCCTGAGCACAGTCTCTGGCTACCTTTTAGGTGCATGTACTGCCAGGCCCATCCCAGGGACACCAGGCTGGGTCAGAAAGTTCTGCTACATGATCACAGAAACCTTTCTTAAGCAAACCTACCCAAACAGGAAGCTGTTGCTTCTCCACGTATCCCTCATCTAGCCCTGTAGGACTTCTCGGTCTAAGCCTTTCCTCTGAGCCTTTCCTGAAGAAGTGTGCATCCTGCACGTATGCCACATGAAAACTGCAATTCCGGCATCCTCCTGGGATCACGCTGTGTGTTTGATACTCTTTGAGTTTTAGGGACAAAAAAAAAAGTCTGAAGGGGAAAGACCAGGACTATCGCAGAGTCAAGGCAAACTTTCCCAGTGAGAGTTTCCTAGGATAGACCTTGAAGCTCTCAAAGAATGAGCAGGCGCGTTCCTGGGATAGGGAAAAGGCCCTGACATCACTTTCCTAGCCTTTATCTCACCCACACAGTTTTCATTGTTCCGTCCCTTTGAGACACTCTCAGGTTTACCCCTTTGGAATCTAAAAGCACAGTCTTGAGAACTTGCTGCCTTGTAGTTAGCTGGACAGATCTCCTTGAAAGCCACGGTTTTAATTGGACCTTTTATTGAAAGCACCCTCAGGACACTAAGACCAGTGTGTCACTAAGAGAACTTGTCGGCGGCCACCTGATGACTACAGAGACATGCTGAAACACATTGTGTTCAGAATAAGCCTTCCATGTATAAACTGAAAGCTTAGTAGCTAGACTTTCTGAATGACCCTCATGTAGCCCAGACACACACACACACTCAGCCAATCATGCACAGACCCTGACCTTCTCCCCTCACCAAGGCAGTCGCCAGCCTCTTCTGGGGGAACCCATGGAGATGCAAGCTCTGGGCCTCTCCAGGGCTTTAGTCCTAGCCTTCTAGGAAGCCCATTTCTGGCTACCCTCTAGAGAATCAAGAACGCCCCCCAGAGTTTCGCTTCTACCCAGGGTCTGCAGGAAAGCCCTGTGACAGGCCTGGGCAACCACCTGCCCCTCCAGGTGGGACACTGGCCTTCCCACCTGATGGGCGCTCCTCGGCCCTGGGCCGGCCTCAGCAGCACGGTGATTGTGTTCTCGGACTCGCCCAGGGGCGAAGGCATGTCGGCGTAATCAAAGCTGGGGGCTGGGGAAGGAGACAGGACTGTGAGCACAGGACCAGGAAGGCCAGGCCCCCAGCCTCGACACGTGTCCCTGGATCTCTTGCCCTCATTGATCCCTCTGAGCTGGCCCCTGCCCTTGGGAATTGACCCCTGACCTCAGCCCTTGGACTCCACTAGCCATGGGCTGTCAGAGCCTCTGACTTAACCCTCCCAACCCCCGGCTCCAATCACTAAATGGCCCATTACCTCAGCTCCCACCCCGGCCTCCCTCGCCTCTTTCTCTGCCCACAGAAGCCTGGGATCCTGGGCCACCTCCTGAAGGACCCGCCTGGGGTGGGCGAACAGACCTGAGATGTTGGTGGTGATCTCGGTGAGCGCCGCCTGTCCAAAGCCTTTGCCGGTGCGTGCCCGCACGGAGAACAGGTAGGTGGTACCTGGGTGCAGGTTGGAGAAGACGTGGTAGGTCTCATTGCGGAGCTTGGAGATGGTGCGGCGTGGGCCTGGTACATTCACTGCCGGGTCTGATGATTCAATGCTCTGGTAGCTGATCTGGAGAGAGAATGGGCGGGGAAGCAGGCTCAGGGGAGAAGGGATCACAGGTCCAGAGGCTCTCACCCATCCACTGTCTGGGAGCTAGGGATGAGGTCAAGCACCAGAGAGCACCTCAGGGAGGCTGCATTCCTCTCAGGTCAGGCCTTGGGCAAGCTTCACTTCTCTCTCCATCCCCTGAGACCCCTTCCCCATGACCCATAGGGCAGGCCCAGGTGGTGGTGAGACAGCACCTCCGTTGTCCCCACCCTCCACCCTCTCCATACTGTGTACAACAGAGGGGCAGAGGGCCTTCTTCCGACCTGCCCCCAAGGGTGCCCACTGTCACAAGGGGCCAAGCTCACCTCATACTGAATGATGAGACCGTTGGGCTCCTGGGGCTCCTCCCACTTGAGGAAGATCATGTCCTCCAGGGGAGTGAAGGTCAGGGACTCAGCAGAGATCCCTCCAGGCACTATGAGGGGGAAGGGGATGTGAGGGCAGAAGAAGGTGGGCCATGGGAGTCAGATCATCCAGGTTCAAATTCTAGCCTGGCCATTTCCTGGCTATTATTTTTGAGCTTCTCATTCAACCTCTTTGAACCTGTGTGTGTGTGTCCCTGTGAAATGAGCGGGACACTAACCCCTCCCTAACCAGAACAGAAGGCGCCCTGATGGCTCAGGGGTTAAAGCACCTGGCTGCCAGCTAAAAGGTGAGCAGGTCAAACTCACCAGCAACTCCATGGGAGAAAGATGTGGCAGTCCTGATCTCAGACCAGCAGCCTTAGAAATGCTTTGGGCAATTGTATGGGGCCCTCGAAGGTCACTGTAAGTCAGAACTGACTCAATGGCAGTGGGTTTAGGGGCGGTGGGGGGGGGGGACCAGAATTAGGCGACCCTGAGTGGAACAACATAAGTACGTAACAACATAAATGTGCTTAGCTACCCATTGACATCGTTGGCGTTTTGTGTCCCTCCTGAAGTGCTTTGGAAGAAAGGTCAGGTGATCTCCTTCCCAAAAAACCATCTGTTGAAAACCCTCTGGAGCACTCTTCTGCTGTGACACACGGAGGAGGGCTGCCATGCGGCAGAGTCCATGGGACAGCAACTGATTGGGGTTTTCTTCAACCAAAACTAGATGAAGTAACATACATACAGCTCCAGCACAAGTAACCAGGACTTCAAACGGTTCACCCGTTGCCATCCCAGCCTTACATAGGATTTCTGAGACTGTCACTCTTTACAGGCACAGACAACCTCCTCTTTATCCCAAGGCGCAGCTGGTGGGTTTGAACTGCTGACCTTGCGGTTAGCAACTCAACACTAACCCACAGCACCCCCGGGGCGACTCCAAAATGAGAGCTGCTGTTTTCCTTACCACGCAGGTCACATTCAGCAGAGCAGAACATGGAATGCTCCTATTTTACCCCCGGTGGGAGCTTTCAGAAAATACAGACATTTGTCAGGGAAATGAAAACAACTATTGCATTAGGGTGGCAGGTTTATGGGTGATGCTTTGTTGTCTGAAAATGTTTAATTACATAAGCATATGTTCGATGGAGACCATCTGAATAATTGTAAAGAAAATGAACGGCCCCTCCAACTCCACCACCTGGGGATAAGTGCACTTTGTCAACATTTTGACATGAGCCCTTCCAGGCGTGCTTCGTTTTTGTCTGTGCCTTTTTATGACGGTTTTATTTTCATTTTAATGCAGCACCTGACCAGGGGGCATGGTAATGTCTCTTAGAAAGAGTCTGATCTTTGTCTGGAAAGTTACCTGGATCAGACTTGGAGGGGCAGCTAAGACCCTCAAGCGCTGGAAAGCACCGCCCAGGCTGGCAACCAATGGCAGCAGCTGAGGAGTTTCGGAAGGGGCCCCATCCTCCAGCACCCAAGTGGCAGAATGGAAAGCGCAGCAGAGGGTGGGTGAGGACACAGAGCAGGCGGGATCCTGGAGCGAGAACTGGTACCACCACTTTAGAAAGCTGTCTGGGTCTATCCACTCGAGGTGAACCTGTACCTTCCCAGGGGACTTCAAAAATTTCATGAGGAAAGTCTGTTCAGTGTTCTGTTGCATTTCTCTGGGGCTTCTCTGAAGCCCCCTCCTACAACCTGGTCATCATACTCCTAGGCATATCACAAACATGTACATAAAGCCCCTAATATCTACAAGTGGGGGAGGGAAGGAAAAGACGAGCCGATACTGAGGGCTGAAGTAGAACAAAAATGTTTTGGAGTTGACGGCAATATACGTACAAGCATGCTTAATACAACTGAATGATAGATTGTTATATGATTTATAAGAGCCCCCCACCCAAATAAAATGATTAATTTTTTAATCTACAAAGATTGGCATTGCACCATTATTCAAAATAGCTAACAACTCAAAGCCACCCGAATGCCTCGGAGCTAGTGAAGATCGGGTACAGAGTGGTCTATCGACACAGTGGCTGAGAGAATGACTGCTGCGCCTTACAGAACAACCCCAGGGAATCGTGCATGAAGTTGAAAATCAAGAAGCCAGACATAGAAGAATATACGGTCTTTGGTTCCATTGCATCACACTCACCACCAAGCAATGATCAAGCCATGGCATTCAGGGTCAGGCTACTGGTCACCCTTGGAAGTGAGCGGCAGGGGAAAGGGGATGACGGTGGAAAGAGGCTTTGGGTTGCTGGTCGGGTTACTTCTTGGTCTGGGTGTGGGAAATCCTGATATGGTCAGTTTGTGAGAATGCATTGAGCTGACCAGTTACAAAATTGTAAGTACAAAAAAAAAAAAAGGTAAGTCCTATATAAATATATAATTTTTAATACCTCAATTAAAAAAGCAAAAAATACTACAGAAGCATCAGTTCTTGGAAATGAGGATGGACAAGTAGGGAAGGAAGGTCAAACTACCCCTGCGAGGCCCAACCAGGGCAGGAAAGGAGGAAGCCGAGGTTCACAGGCATCCAGAATGGAACAGTCTAAGTTCTACTTGAGGGGGCTTGCCAGACTTTGGAGTAAACCCCTGTGGTCCTCACTCCTGCCCCAGCAAATCCTCGTTGCTCTGAGTGAACGGGATTAAATCAAGGAAGGAGCTGGATTTTGTGTCTGAGCCAACGCCGAACAGAACAGAAATTGTGCATGTGGAGCAGCATGAAAAGCTATAAACCAAGGCTCTAAGGGACACCTGAGGGTTTTCAGCAATCTGGGAAGGGCTTTGAATTTCAACAAAGTGTCAAGTTGGAGATCGAACTCAAATAAGCAAAGATCCTACCCAGTATCCGGGTCCACTTAACCTGTGTTCACATTAGAGGATAGCTGTTCAGAGTGGCGCCGTTAAAGCTAGATGAACAAATTTGACCCTCAGCCCATTCCCTCCATCCCTACTACCTAGGTGGTCTTGGAAAAGCTACTGAACCTCTTTTTTAATCAGTTACCTCATCTGTAAAGGGAATCAAAACAGTAGGTTATGATTCTACTACATGAGCTTGCTATGAGGATTAAAGGCACTACTAATATATGAAAAGCACTCAAAATAGTACCTGACATGTCATAGATGGTTAATAAGCATTACCTTGATATATGCACCCCACTGTCTATATCCAATGATGAGAGAATGCATAGTTTTTCAAGTGCACACAGAGCATTTTAACATATACTGAGCCATACAGCCAAGATCAAATCTCAATTGATAAAATTAGAATATGTAGACTGACCACAGTGGAATTAAGGTAGCCAAAGAAGCAATTTGAAAATTCCAATTACTTGGGAACAAAGAAACAAAATCCCAGAACTCTTGGTTCTAAGAAGAAATCATAAGAGAAATTATAAAGTAGTTTGAACGAAATGATAAGACATGTCAAAACATATAGTTATAAAATATTGCTGAAAGAAGTTCAAGCAAATCTAAACATGTTGGAAGATATTCTTTGTTCAAGTATTGGAAAGCTTAACATTCTTACCATGTCAATACTACTCAAAGTAATCTATATACCCAACACAATACATATCAAAATTCAAATATCCAATCCTCACATTTATATGGAATTGCAAGGGACCCCATATGGCCAAAGAAATGTTGAAAAAGAAGAACAAAGTAAGAAGATTCACACTCCCTGATTTCAAAACATCCTGTAAAGCTACAATAATCAAAACAACCTAGTAATAGTATGATGATAGACATGTAGATCAATGAAGTAGAACTGAGTTCCAAGAAATAAAATCCTAGACTATTGGTCAAATGATTATCCAAAAAGGTGCTAAAAAGGGGGAGGGATGCTAAATCTACTCAAAATGGATCCAAGACCTAAATGAATGGACTGAAATCATAAAACTCTCAAGCCAAAACAGAGGTGTAACACTGGGACATAATTTTGACCATGGGTTTTTAAGATGCCTGACCAAAAGCCTGAACAACAGAAGGTAAATGGAGCTAAATTGGACTTCATCACAATTAAGAATGTCCACACATCAAAGTGAAAACAACCTGCAAAATGGGAGAAAATATTTGGAAGTATAGCATTCATCTGAGAAAGGCTTATTATTCAGAACATATCAAGAACTCTTAAGAATCAACCACAAAAAGATAAACAACCCAATCAAAACACAAGCTAAAGACTGAAATAGGCATTTTACTTAAATGGTCAACAAGTATGTCCAAGACTATTTGAGATTAAGGAAACCAAAACCCCAAGAAGTAGCACCTCTTACAACCAGGAGGAAGATTATTCTCAGAAAAATGAAATGCAGCAGAAGGATTGAGAGTGTGGAGAAACTGGAATCCTTATCCACTGCTGGTGAGATTCAACATTTAAGAAGCAGCCTCAGAGGAGCTGATACCAAGGGCTCAAGTAGAAAGAAAACATTCTGAGAATGATGGTGGCAACAAATGTACACATGTGCCTGACACAATGGACAGGTGTTTGGATTGTGATGAGTTGTGCAAGCCCCTAATAAAATCACTTAAATAAATAAAGAAAGAATGCAGCCACTGTGAAAAGGTTTGGCAGCTCCTCACAAAGTTAAGCATTGCCATTAAAACCAAAATTACATCAAACCCATTGCCATTCAGCCCAACTCTTTGTGACCCTATACTTCTCTCTCTCTCTCTCTCTCTCTCTCTCTCTCTCTCTCTCTCTCTCTCTCTCTCAATGGAGTGGCTTTTTGATATCTAGAGTAACCCAACATTTTAATTATTTAAAAAAAAACATTTAAGATATAACTGTAATCGCAACAGCATTCCCATAGCAGGAAATGGGAAAGGGTGGTGGTGAGGGCTGATTCTGGGAGGGAAGCCCAGACTGTTTCCAATGCCCATACTCACGGTAGCCCGAGAGTGTGGGCATGGCAGAAGGCAGACCGAGGCAGCCAGAGGAAAAGGACTTGATACTGACAACAGGACAGTCAGAGCACAGCAGGCCCCTCTCACATGACCCCTCCTCACCACTGAAGTCTCTAGGGAACACTAGGTCCAGCTGGAAGGTAATAGAAAGGTGACTGGGACTGAGAAGAGAAGTACCTGCTAATCACACCTTTGGAGTCAGCATTTTCCAGAGGTTGCTGGGTTGAAAAGAGCTATTAAAATTAAATTCCTCCTTTATCCACGTCTAACTCCTAACCAGAATTTCTGATCTGTGATTCCAGATAGCTGGGGGGTATCTCTTCAGAAAGTGGGGGCAGCAGTATCAGAGCCTTTGACCCAACAGGACTGGAGTCTTGCCAGGCATTGACCATGAAAGCTCTGAGGCAGGCCAGGGAGGGCTGTGGGGACCAGCTTTGGGTCACTCAAGGGAGTACATCAGCAGATTATGACATCTTCCTCCCACAGAGCAGTTGGTGGATTCGAACCACCAATCTTAGAGTTGGCACTAGAGTGATTAACCACTTCATCGCTAGAATTTCTTAGAATTATCAGACAGACATCCTATTCCTAGGGATATTACATTTTCAAGCCTGGACTCACACAAATCTTTATATATTAATGTTTACTGCCCCATTATTATTCACAATATTCCAATAGTAGAAACAGCCCAAGTATCTATCAACATATGAGTGAATAAACATAATGTGATATGGAATGTTACTCAACCATAAAGTGAAATGAAATTCTGATACCTGCTACAAGATGGTTGAACCGTGGAAACATTATGGCAGGTGAGATATCTCAAAAATGAAAGGACAAATATTGCATAGCCCTAGTGGCATAGGGATCACAAGTTAGCCTGCTAACTGCAAGGTCAGCGGTTCAAAACCACCAGCAGAAAGACGGTGCTTTTTCCTCCAGTAAAGAACTACAGTTACAGAAACCCACAGGGGCAGTTCTATTCTGTTTTCTAGGGTCCCGATGAGTGGGCAGTGAGAATGAGTAAGATTTCCACTTCTGTGAAATAGCTACAGTAGGCAAATGCACGGAGCCAGCAGTGCTGACCAGAGGCAAGTGGGAGGAGGGGATGGGGAGATATTACTTAAAGGGTACGGAGCTTCTGTTAGGATGATGAAACATTTGGAAATGTATGAGTAGGGATGGTTGCACAAAATAATGAATATAAGTAATGTCACTAAACTATCCAGGGAAATGGTTAGAAAGGCAAATTTTATAAATATATACACATACATAGACACACATGTGTGTATTTCATGGTCATATATATGAGGGGGCTTCAAAAGTTTGTGAAAATGTTTATTATCTTCTGTGACAGTCGCCTAACCTGGTGTCAATTTGAGGATTATGAGTGTAGGAGTGGAGTCTAGCCTGTCAATCTGGAGGTAAGCGATGAGATCTCTGTGTGGGCATGGTTTTCTCCTCTAAGAATTCTGGGAAATCCAGTGATATTTCCCCTGTGAAGGTGGGAGACTCACAACTCACTTCTTGGGCAACACTGCAGTTAACAAGACACATGGCAGCATGCTGATAGACCCTGGGCCCTGGAAACTGGAGAAGCTACGGGGAGACCCCTGCCAGTGCTGAGATGCTTTACCACCACTGGATACACAAGACTCTGCACCCACTGGCCTGTGATTGTCCCAGTGTCATTGCATGTGCTTCATGAGTCTGCAGAAGACTTATGGTTTGGTTTCAGACATGGGCTAATATCAGACTTATGACCTTAGACTGGACTGGATTGGACTGGGGTGTTTTCTCACTGTCCAATTGCTCTTGTGTGTAAACCTCTTTCTTATACACATATGCATGCTTATGAATTTGTTTCTCTAGTCTACCCGACTGTCACATCTTCTGATGCCATGTCCCCATGCGCTTTGTGACTCTCATCAGTTTTTATTGCTGTTGGCTTCTAATGGGTCAGTTCCAACTGACAGCAGTGCTGCCCAGAGCAGAACGGAGCACTGCCTGGTCCAAGCCGAGTCCAGAGCTGCAGCCCTTGTGTCCATCCCTCTGGTTGAAGATCCTCCTCTTTTTTGCTGATCCTTGACTTGACCAGACACGATGTGCTCCTCTAAGGACTGGTCTCTCTCAATAGCAGGTCTTAAGTGCATGAGAATTCTTTTAAGACAGATCTGTTTGTTCTTCTAGCAGTCTGTAGTGTATTCTATATTCTTCACCACCACCTTCATTCAAAAACATCCATTATTCTTCAATCTTCTTTATTGATTGTCCAGCTTTCATATGCATATGAAGCCAGGAAAAACATCCTGGCTTGAATCTTGGTGTACCTTAGTCCACAAAGTAGTATCTTTGCTTTTTAATGCTTCAAAGAAAAAAATTTTAATCTTTTATTGGGGGCTCATGTAACTGTAATCACAATCCATACATCCATTCACTGTGTCAAGCACATTTGCACATCTGTGGCCATCATCATTTTCTAACCATGTCCTTTCTACTTGAGCCCTTGGTATCAGCTTCTCATTTTTTTCACCTTCCCCTCTCTCCCTTGATAATTTATCAATTATTATTATTTTTTGCATATCTTACACTGACCAACATCTCCCTTCACTCACTTTTCTATTGTATGCCTCCCTGGGAGGGGATCATATGTAACTTCAAAAAAATGTTATGCAGTAAATTTTCCCAATGCAGTGCATTATTGAACTTCTTGACGGCTGCTTCCATGGGTAAGGATTGTACATCTGAGTAAAAGTAAATCCCTCACCAATTCAATCTTTTCTGTTTATCGTGTTGCGTATTGGCCTCATAAGGACTTGCATTTTCCTTTCATTGAGTTGTAAGCCATACTGAAGGTTTTGATCTCCATCCCCTTCAGCAAGCAAGACTGCATCATCTGCATAAGACAGATTGTTAACAATTCTTCCTCCGGTACTGATGCTGTGTTCACCTACATATGGTCCAGCCTCTCAAGATGATCTGCTTAGCAGACAGATTGAATTAGTGAGAGGATGCACCCCCGACAGCCACCCTCCTGAATAAGTATCCCCTTATTCGGTTCCAATGCCTGTCTCTTGGTCCTACGTACAGGGTCGGCATCAGCGCAATTGAAAACCCATCCACTGCCACTGAGCTGATTGTGACGCATGACAACCCCAGAACAGGGCTGTCCCTTGGTTTCTGAGATGCTAAACCCTTATGGGAGCAAGCACCCCATCTTTCTCTTGAGGAACGGTGGGTGAGTAGGAGCTCCACCCTTGGCGCCTTCTGGTATTCTCTGCTCTCACTAAGATCCGTCTGGCATCACCAGTGGTATTCCTCTTCCCGAGTTCACTTCTGAATCTGGCTTGAATTTCTGACAGCTCCCTCTCAATGTCCTGCTGTAACTATTTTTTAAATTATTGTTGGCAAAATTTTACTTGTTTTTCTTGTTGTTGTTGTTGGTTTTGCTTGTGGGCATCACTGCCCTCTGGTGGTCGTGGGAGCTACCCAGCGCTACTCCTGAGAGCCGCCGCTGGATTTGAACTGCCAACCCTGCTGGCTGCAGTCCCGCACCCAACCACTTACGCCACCTGGGCTCTGTCCGGCAAAATTTTACTTGTATGTGATCTTAATGATATTGTTTAAAAATTTCCACATCGTCTTTTTTTTTTTTTTACTCCAAATGTAGATCTCTTCCAGTTGTTTGGCCAATTAGCTATCGTCCCAATTTCTTGGTACAAACAATAGTTGTTTAAATCACAGTAAAAGTTTTTAATTAAAAAAAAAAGCCTCATAGCATTCTACTAAAGGAGAGCGTAAAAGGAAGTTTGTGGTCTTAAATGAAATCTATTATCATGAAAAATGCTCAAAATCAGTGGTCTATGCTTCCATCTCAAATGCTAGAAAACAGCAAATAAAACCCAGTCAGTACTTAAATGGAAATAATCGAGTAGAAAATAAACATACAATAAAGAAAGTGTTCTTGTGTATAAGAAGGCCTTGAGTACGGGCCCAAAGTTCACCTGCTATCTTAATAGTTAACACAAATATATGTACATTGGCCACTATCCCTTTCATTATAAATTAATATATTTATATAAGTACATGACTATAGCTACACATCTTAGGAAGATCATATTATAAACAGCTCTATGCCAAGTAATTTAGTGGTTTTGATGAAATGAGCAAATTCCTTAACAAAACACAGGACATCAAAATTCACCTAGAGACCATCTTTCAGCCCATCAATAGGCAGAACTAGAAAGTGAAGGAGGTACTCCCCAGAACAACTAGCCCAGGGGACAGAATGCATCCACAAAGCAAAGTGGGGCCAGAAAGAAGGGCAAATAGCAACTGGAAGCCCGGGGGGAAGAGGAGAGAGAACTTCAATTAATGCCATGAAATAAAATGCACATAAACTGTCGAATGGAAACTAACTTGCTCTGCAAAGCCTCTCCCCAAACACAACACAGAAATCAAATAAACAAAATGAGATATTCCTATATACTTACTTCTCTTTTTAAACATCCGTATCCTATATATGCAGGAACTTTGTGGGGGGTGGGGGGCGGAATATATGATGGACTGCTTACTAAAAGAACAGCAATTCCAGCCCACCAGTTGCTCTGAGGGAGATGTCTGGGGCTTTCCACTCCCGAGAAGACCGACAGCCTCCATCCCCCCAGAGAGGCAGTGCTACCACATGCCCTAGGGTCACTGTGAGTCAGAATCTGCTCCACACCAGTGAATAGTGTAGATATTCTCTACACCTAATGCTTAACTATTCCTTGTCCATCCTGTATATTCCCCATTCTATTGTTTGACATGTTCCCCAAGTCTATTTTTAAAATTAAAATTGTATTTCTGTATCTATTTTTAAAATGGAAACCTATTAAAAAGCCTTTCCACAAAGAAAACTCCAGGTCCAAATTGCTTCCCTGCTGAATGCCTCCAAACATTCAAGAAAGAAATTTTGGCTGTCTTACCCAAGTCTTCTTGAGAATAAATATTAGCTATCATTACTTTGTCATTGGACAGTTAGTAAAATCTTCAGCAAAAAATTTCCGATAAAAATATCAGTTCCGGACACAAACCATATAAGGCTGGCGGGTGTTCTGTGACCTGGGAGTAGGGGGTGAGCCTCTTACCATCCTCGTCGGTCTGGAAGGTGACCTCCTTGCCCTCCTTGCGGCCCTCGGGGTTCGTGAGCATGAGCCGCACCTGGACATTCCGGTAGGGCAGCAGGTTCTTGATGGTGTAGCGACTGGCACCCCGCTCCATCTTCACACACTCCCGGAAGGTCTGGTTGTGGCTGCTGCCCACGGTGTAGTGATAACACAGGGACACCGTGTAGGTGTGGCACCGTGTCACGTTGTAGCCCAGCGGTTCCCACTGGAGGGTCAGCTGGCGGGCTTGGATCTCGGCGAAGGCCAGGCCTTTAGGGGCCCTCATGGGCTCTGGGGAAGGCAGGAGGCAGAGAGAGGGAGGTTAGGAAGGAGCAGGAGAATGAAGAAGCACAAGGAGAGAGACCATCAGACAGCTGACAGAAACGATCCCTCCTTTGCCCCCCCTAGTTCAAGGGACCCCAAGGACATTGAACAAGGAGAAAAAAGACGAGTTGGTATCCTGGCACATTGAATCCTGGTTTTGCCAGTGCACAAGCATGGCTGAGTCATGTTGCTTCTCTCAACTGTAGTTTCTCCCACAGCACACAGGAGAATAATAAGCCTTCCCTCCAAGGATAGTGGTGAAGACTGAAGGGGATGTGCGGGTGGCATGTGCCTCAATCACTAAGACGCAACAGGCTCCTCAAGGTCTTAGCTATCATCTCTGTGGAATAACACCTTTCACCTTCTAATTCAACATCATCTTGGACTACATCAGACCCATCTCCATCAACTTGTCACTGCATGGGAACTATAACATGATATATAATTAGAGTGATGATGATAATAGTGATAGCTAACATTTCCTGGGGGCTTTCTATGTGCGAGGCATTGTTCTGAATGCTTTCTCTCTTTTAAATCTCACTCACATGAAAAGAGGTGCCTGATCATCGCAAGAGGCAGAATAGAACTGCTGCCCTAAGGGCATACTGGGTTAGCAGTGGAGCTGCTAGCTGCAAGGTTAACAGTTTGAAACCCCCAGTGACTCTGCAGAAGAAAGAAGGGAGTTTCTACTTCTATCCTAAATGCCAGCCTCAGAAGCCCACAGGAGGCAGTGCTGATCTGCCCTATAGTGTCCTATACTGCGAGTCAGAATTGGCTCGATGGCAGTGAGTTTGAATTTTTCGTTTGGGTGATCTTTACAGAATGTAACCCTGGCCACACGGTGAGCTAGAGATTGAGCTACTTAATGCAAGGTCAGGGGTTCAAACCCAGAGACTGCGGCAAAAGAGACAGATGAGACTTATTTACAGAAGTTAATTATTTACAGAGATTTGTTTACCAGGTGGGGTTATGTAAACAAGCCTCATCTCTTCCATATAGTCAGGTCGCTATGATGTAATGGCAGTGGCTTGGAATCTTGACAGTAGGTCACAAAGCCTTTCTTCTATGGTGGTACTGAGCAGTTCAAACAGGCATCCTTTAGGTCAGCAGCCTGGGGCAAACTAACCCTGCCACCTGCTCTTATGGGCCTTGTCGTACCAATATGGAAACAGATGCCCAGATCAAGCAGCTTGTCCACAGTCACACGGACAGTAAGTGGTGGAGCTGGAATTGAAAACTGATCAGGCTTGGCTCCAAAGTCACACTCTTACACCATAGCCTTGCGTTAGATGAGGAAATTGCTGTCCAAACAAAAAACCCAGCAAGTCTCAGAAGAAAGACAGCTGCCCACTAGAGAACATGCTGTGCTTCACAAGCACATGAGAGCTCCACAGGGCAAGAAAGTTATCCCCATTCCATACACAAAGAAGCTGGAGCTTCTGGAGCGGGTAGGATCAGGCCCACGGGTCCAAGCTCTGCGATGAGCTGCTGTGTGTTCCTAAGCAAAGCTCTGGACCTCCAACTCCCCGTATGTAAAGTAAGGGGGAAAGTCAAGAATCAAATGGTTTTTTTCTCTCTCGCACCCGGATTCTCTGAAACTACAGACTGCTTGTCTCGAGTTCTTGTTAGCACCTGCAAAGGGTCCCCAATTAGGGGCGCTCAGAGCATGCTGAGAACACGCCGCTGCGTGGCCTCTTCAGATGATCAAGCACGACCCCCGTGTCATGTTTTAGATGAGTAATTTGCTCAGAATGCATCTCACAAGGAAATGCGAAAGGAAATATCAGGCCAGCCTGCTCTTCACTCGGGAGTTTGTAGGTAGCCAGCTTCAGATACTGAGCGCAAGTAGAGCCCCACAGAACTTTCTCTTCCTTCTCGGGAGCCTCCCTTTCTCCCCTGGGCACAGGCAAGTGGCAGGTCTCCAGCCATTTACCAGTTCACCAAAGAGAATCATTTCCCACACCCTGGTATCTTACTGAAGTCTGGCTCCCTTTTCCCTAAAAGGAAGGCACACCCAAGTCTCATCACATGTGTGCCATTCAGCTCTGGCTCCCGATTCTCACACTCCTGTGAGCTATTGGCTGTCAGCCCCCTTATCACCTGTGACGGTCTAAGTATGCATCAAGTTGGCCAGACTAGGGGTCTGAGTGGTTTGGCAGACATTGGACATTGGTTGTCCTTAGGTTGTCGTCAGGCTGTCGGGTGGGTTCTGACCCATTGTGACCCTATGGACAACAGAAGGAAACACTGCCCCGTCCTGTGCCACGCTCACACTTGTCCTTAGGCTTGGATCCTTTGTTCCAGTCACTGTGCCCATCCATCTCCACCAAGGGCTTTCCTCTTTTTTGCTGCCCTTCACTTTACCGAGTGTGATGCCCTTCTCCAGGGACTGGTCTCTCCCGACAACACGTCCAAAGTGCATGAGATGAAGTCTTGACATCCTTGCCTCTACGGAATATTCTGGCTGTACTTCTCCCAAGACAGATTTGCTCTTTCAGCCATCGATGATGCTTTAAATATTCTTCACCAACACCATAGCTCAAATGCCTCCATTTTTCTTCAGTCCTCCTTATTCAATGTCCAACTTTCACATGGATAGGAAGCAATGGAAAATACCGTGACTTGGGTCAGGCACCCCTGAGTCCTCACGGTAACATTTGAAAGAAGTCCTGCACAGCAGATTTGCTCAATGCAGTGGGCTGCTTGATCTCTGGACTGCCGCTTCCACAAGCATTGGTTATGGATGTAAGCCAGAAGAAATCCTCCACAACTTCAATCTTTTCTCGGCTTATGATGTTACCTCGTGGTGTAATTGTGAGGATTTGGGTTTTCTTTATTTACTGAAGTTTCTCTACTTCATACTGAAGCCTGCAGTCCCTGATCGTCTTGAGCTTAGAGTTCTCCTCACTTTAATCAGACAAGGTTGTATCATCTGCATATTGCAGGTAGTTATCGTATTTTTCAGACAATAAGACACATCCAGTTTTTAGAGCAGGAAAACAACAACAAAATATTCTGAACCAAATAGTACCAGTATACAAAAATATTTATTAAAATAATGCAAAATACGGTAATAGCTAACGGCATGAACTCAACAGTGGTGTTAAGAACCATCACCACTTTCATTAACAAATGAGGGGATGTGTGAACTGTGCCCATCACTGAGACTCCAGGAGGCGGGACTTCCCCCGAACACACAGCAATCCACGGCATGCAAATAGCAATGGACAGTAAGCAGGCACATGGGATCATAAACAAATGGATCATAAGATGCACCCTGGTTTTGGCAGGGGGGAAATGTGTCGTATGGCCTGACAAATTGAGTAATAATCTTTCCTCTGATCCTGATGCCTCAATACAGATTCTCTGATGATTTGCTCAGCATATACACTGAATGAGGATACAATCCAGACGCATGTCTTTCCTGATTTTAAACCATGCCGTATGCCCTTGTTCTAGTCACACAGCTGCCTGTTGATCCATTTACAAGTTCCCCAAGAGCACAATGAAGTACTCCGGGATTCCCCTTCTCTCAAGGCTATCCAAAGTTTGTTGTGATTCACACAGCCAAATACCTTTGTGTAGTCAACGAGTAACAGCAAGTAAACATCTTTCTGGTAGTCTCTTCTTCCAGTCAAGATCCATCTGACATTAGCAGTGATAGCCCTTGCTCCATATTCACGTCCCTTGTGATCTGTCCTGAAGCTCTAGCACTTCCTTGTCAACATACTTCTGCAAGCATTGTTGGATGATCTTCAGTAAAATTTTCCTGCGTGTAATATCAATGATATTCTATAATTTGAACATTCTGTTGGGTTTTCTCTTAGGAAGAAGTAGAAATATGGATCTCTTTTAATCAGTTGGACAACTAGCAGTGTTCCATATTTCATGGCATAAACTAGTGTGTGCTTCCAGTCCTCCATCAGCTTGTTAAATCATTTCCATTGCTCCTCTACCAGTTCCTGCAGCCTTGTTTTAGCTAATGCTTTCAGGGCAGCTTGGAGTTCTACTATTGTTTCTTGCTCATATGGGATGTCGTGAAATGGTTGAATGTCAACTAATTCTTTTTGGTACAGTGACTCTATGTATTCTTTTCATCTTCTTTGGATGCTTCCTGCCCCATCCAATATTTTGCGCATAAAATCTTCAAATATTGCAACTAGAGGTTTGACTTTCTTTCTGTAGTTGTTTCAGTTTAATATATGCTGGGTGTTTTTCCTTTAGATTGATTGCTCTTCCATAATGTAATATAATGTAATCATTTTCACAATGAGATCTGATAGGAGTAGCCAATCTGTTAAAAGGGAGTTTCCTTGGGGTGTATGTAGCCTGCCAGCATTATATAAATGGATGTTTTAGCAAGGTTCACAGGATCCCCCTTTTCCTCCTCCCCTATTCCCTCAATCAGTCTCTATCTGTCTATCTATCTCTATCCCAATCCTGCATCCACTTATCATCTGACCTCTGGCTCTTGAAATGTGAGCCATCTGACCTGCAGATTTGAATTCACCAATTCCTACTGACCTCTAAGCCAACAGCCTGCCATCTAACTGACTATCTTGGGTTCATCAACCCCTGCAACCACTTGAGTCAGGAGAAACCTGATACCTGATGTCTGACCAATAGAATATGAACTTTGCAGCCTCTACTACTCTAAGTGCCATTACATTAAATTCTATTCATTCATTCACTCCCTCAATCATTCACTCATTTGTAAGGCACCACATAAGGTCCCCATGCCTAGAAATCAATGTGATGGTAGCCATCTCACTCTCCAATGGTACTCCATCATCCTCCTGTACTTGGAGTTGAGGAGGCGGATTTTTATGTGTGCTCACTCTACCATCTTGTGCAAAAGTGTTCACATTATCCCCTGACTTTCTGGCTCTGGTATGACCTGGCTGCCCTGTGTGTGTAGTCCCTGGGGATCTGTGATGGGTAGGTTTGTTATGCCAACATGGCCACAGAAGATTGGTGGGTCTGTTGTGACGGCACGGCCAATGAACACACGGGATGAATTGAAGGGTAGAGATAGGAAGGGCTCAGTGAGTCCCGCCCTCTCTCTTGATTCCGAATCTTCGGACCAGAGAGCTGCCTTATTTGTCCTGTGCCTCAACTTCCAAACAACACTATCCGTGGGACAACTAATCATAGACCGTGGAGCTGTGAGTTGAGGTTCAAGCCCTACTTCGCCACGCTCCTGGGGTAGACATCTCTTGAGCTGGGGACTGTTGGACGCTGTCATCTGGCTGACTGTTAACAACCTGCTCTGCTGTTTGCTGCCTGTGGCCAGATAGCCTGAACTGCTCCACAGAGGACTACTTGGCGGCCCTCAAGACTTGAAGGACTGCCAGTCTTCTACTGTCTCGCCAAAGTGAGTTGCACCGAGCAATCTGTACTGCTTTATAGATAGTTAACTGTTTCTTTCTTATCTTATATACCTTTCTCTCTATATAAGTATATAAAAAGAATGACTCGTGTCCTGATTTTATTTCTCTAAGAGAACCCTGCCTGACACAGGATCTATAGGGGTCAAGGCACCACTCTTTCCCTTGCACTGGGGACAGTGGGTCTCAGTTTCCTGCTGCTCTGCTCATGCCAGCCCCACACCCTGGAGCACCAGCCTCACAGTCATCCAGTCTTTCCGGGTGCCACTGGGGCACACTGCTTTCTTTGCCCTAATGCAGAATTTCAACAAAGTCATGAAAACTTTGATGCAAACTCAATAAATAAGCCTGGGAGATGACAGCAAACAGGACAGCGGATAGCCCATCCATAAGGAGCAGCTATCACTTGGATCCAAGCAATTGTTGCCACACAGGACTTTGGCCTTGTAGGCTCAGCATGGGCAGATCTTCCCTGCTTGCAAGAACATCCAGAAATTTCCGTTTTTCTGTGACATCTCGAGATTGTTAACTACTGGCAATCTGCTCAAGCTTTTTTAATACTCCCTTCACAAGCACCAGATAGGCACCTCTGATATGAAAGATGGGACACCTAGCCTCATGCCCGTGGTTACAGCCCAGCCACTGAGGTAGACTGAGGGGTCTCTGAAGAGAAGGCCCATTCCACTCTGCTTTTCCCTGCACTGATCAAATCTGGGCAGATCCAGGGTGCTGAAATAGTTTGTTGACTACAGACTGATCTGTTGATTGAGGGGTGTGAATTAATGAGTCTCTGTGTGTTTCCAAAAACCATCTGGCACCCAGACATACTCTCTTCAGCTGCCAGCACACACTGGCAAAATAGAACGCGGGGCTCTCAAAGCCCCACCCCTTCACATTCCACAGGACCACAGACCACACTGAGATCAAAGAGGAAATGCACACGGCACAAGGACGGTAACTTGTAACATCTGTTGCACTTGCCCGAAATGCATTGGGTTTAATATTACTAATAAAGACACAGCAACCCTAAAACAGTCTCTGATTTCTCTGAGAGGGAGCTGTTGACTGGGTCAAGGTCACCAAAGGCCCAATTTCATTCCTCCCCCACATGAGCTCTGTGACTTTGGGAAAATGATTTAAACTCACAACAGCACCACCCCCTTTATATAAAAGAAGAAGAAGAAGAATCATTCTACTTTCATTTGGGTGAAAGTTGGCAGAGTTGGTTCGTTTTCCACTCAACATTCTGTACATATTTTGTTCTGTGACCTTAA
>PVJH01010801.1:0-23880 GCA_004026705.1 Nesogale talazaci
CTTGAATACTGGGGTTCTACTGTATTTACTCCATAGGCCAGGAAGCCTTACTCGCTCTCTCTCTCTCTCTCTCTCTCTCTCTCAGACTCTAGCTCTTGGCTCTTCTATCTTTACTGCTGCAGTTCCTCTAGGGCTCTTCTGACGTCACGGCCAAGTCTACTGGATCAAGAAGGTTTCACACCAGGGAATCTTGAGGTACCCAGGACACACTCTCTTCCTGGCTCTTCTTTTTGCGTTGTCTTATGGAAATTAGTCTAGAGACTTTGAAGAAGGGAGACAAGTGGCCTCCTTCACTATTTTTCCCCATATACTATCCCATGTCATATTACTATAATTGAATAAATAAATAACAGATAAATAAAACAGATCGGTTATTTTTACATAAGTATTGCAATTAATAATTAAAATAGGTTCTACTTATGGCAAATGCTTTGTTACTTATATACTTGTCAGTAAAAAAAAAAATACTTGCATTTAAAAAAACATACTTATGAGTTGGGCCCCTTTCATGTACTCAATACACAGTGGCTGACTAAGTCAATGAATGAATTTAGTCTCCCTATCTCAGCTGTCCAAAGAACTTAACATTTACGTTTTTAAAAGATCCAGAAATGATTTCACTGGTCTTTACCCAAAGGGGTCCCGGGATCAATGAGTAATGAAGAACTCTTGAATTTGGTCCAGATTCACTTACAAGAAGTAGCTTAGATAAAAGCTCTATTCTTTTGTCAATATTCCTTCAACGCTCCCAGCAGCTCTGGCAAACTCTTTTTGAAAAGCAAATGTACTTTGGTGAATACTTCTGTTCAACCATAAGTTAGAATAAAGTTTCATCCCCAGGTGGGTAGCAAGACCTCCCCAATCAACCCTTTGGTTCATTTTGGGGGGATGGACTTACACAAGGTTGACAGCACTGCCACGACTATATATAAACTATAAATGGGTTTCTGGGGGATATAAAAAAAATCTACTTATTAGAATGTACCTGTATTAAATTGTTTCCATGAGGCTGCACTATTGGATTCTGGCTTTTCATGATTGATCTTTGTTATTGGCCAGTGTTAGAAACAGAACTTGTTGATTTTAGAACTTGGTTCTTAGAGGGCAGTGATTTATGTACCACCTACTTTCCTGTTCCTTATCAATGGTTATATTGATCCTTATTTCTTCATGTGCCTCTCTCTGGCATGAACTAGCCATCAGGAGATTTTAGCCTACTTATTGTAGGTATTTAGTGCTGAAGATTTAGCTAATTGGCAATTGAAAGTGGGGGGAGGAGCGAAGCAGGGAACTTTGTGCGCAAAATGGATTTCTTTTATTCCTCGGAGGATTTCATGTAAGCAGATATAAAGTGCCTTTCTCACTCAAAGAACCTTCAAGCTCTTTCACAAATCAATTAGCCATGGGCAGGGCAGAGAGTAGGCGGAATAGGACAGGTAGTGACTGTCAGAGGCCCTGGCTGTGCTCTCCCTTTCTCAGGCGAGCTCTCTTTGATCAAGAGACAAGCACAGTGACACCTCCCCCCTGGTGGCCAGTCCCATTAAAATCAGAACTTCAGAGCCAGGGCCAGGCTTTGAAGGGTCCTGCTTCCTCCTATTAATAAACACCCAGGAGAGGAGACTGGGGAGAAAGCAGGCTGGACTGTCCTTCAAGATCCAAAGTTAAGACAAGGAAACAGAAAATTCATTTCTTTACGTGCCCATTTTGACTCTGGAATGCTTATAGATTCTCTGGGTGGGTCAGTTGTTGATGCATGCAGAACGGGAGTGCCTTTCCAAGGTCATTAGGAGAGGTCATGTAAGCATTGCAAAATACTTTTAATCCTAAGAGGACAAGCCTCTTGACATGAGCTCTTCTAAGCTGACAAAATGGGTGTGACAGACCTTTTGCCAGTTACTCTGCAGCAAAAGCCTCCAGCGTATGACTTAGAAGACTTCCAGGTACAGAGAGAGGACTGGAATTTGGAGAATGCCTAAAAATATGTCCAACTGAGCTTCTGGAAACCAACCTCCCCCCCCACCCCGGAAAAAAACAACAAAAAACCAAAAAAACCCTCTTGCATAATCACTTTGCAGGAACAAATGGAGTTTCTGAAATGCACACTTTGTTGTAGGAACACATTTCGAACTGCAAGTTCTCAGCCTGTTGATAATAAAGCCTGAAGGAGAGGCCTAGAGGTCAGAGGATGGAGAACAGTTCAAAAGACTAAAGGTGAACTTAATCCTTTCTACCATCTGGAGCCTTCCACATATTCAGCAAGCCAAGGGGTTTGAAAGGAAAACGCTTCTTATATAATAGCTGAGAACCCTTATCTCATCTTTTGGAACAAGCTGGGGGGGTAGGTGGCAACTATTTTGGTCTTTGATTTCACAGTTGGCAGAGCTGAGGCACCGGGAAGGGAATTGGTCTGTCTTAGCCCACTTAGCCAGATGTGCATGGGAAGAGAATCTCTTTCATGCCCCTCAGCAGTTCGGCAGTAATAGCCCATCCTTCATCAATGCCATTTACGAGCTCCACGTGAGCCCTTTGGCTGCCTGGTAGAGAGGGCGATTTACAGCATCACTGAGGTAACGTGGCAGAGCTGGAGTCCTAAAACCTGAGCTTGAATTCTGGCTCTTCTACATGCTAGTTCTGTGATCTTGGACAAGTTGCTTGAACTCCCTGCAGCCTTGCTTTGCTTCTTTAAAAATGAGAATGGCCACAGAGCACCGGTTGTTGCAAGAATTTCGTGTTGTGGGAGAATTTAATCAGTGCACGGCATAACTCAGCTAGGCATTTACATCTACCTAAGGGGGGAGTAAAATGAGACCTGAATTCTTTTGATCTCATGGAAGAGCAGCTTTCATCTTACTTGTTCATAGATTTTGTTTGTTTGTTTTAAATCAGGGGCTCTAAGGTGGGGTTTCTGGACTGTCAGCATGAGGATCACCTGGGAATCAGCAAGAAGTACACTTTCTCAGGTCTTAGCCAAAGACATAATGAATCATAAACTTGTCACTTGGGGAAGTGGGCAGCAATCTGTGTTTTCTCAGGTCGTACAGATGGTTCTGTCACTCCCTCTGGTTTGGAAACCACTGTCATTTGTTAACTTCATAATAATAAGAACAAAACACCTATGGGGGCAGCGGACACAGCCATTGTTGTTCTGTCTTCAGTCATTGTTGTTCCATCTTCAGCTTTGACATCTTGGAGTTAGCTCTATGTTGGTGACACCTCTGTATCTGTCTTGTCATTTCTGAGAGAAAAGATAATTTGGCAAAGGTTTGAACTTCTAAGACATGCTTTCCCTCATTCAGTAGATGAAACTAGCAAGAAATCAAAGAGAGGGGCATGAGGATGGAGCTCGTAAGAAGACACTGTAAAATACAACCCAAGAGCCATAGTCTTTATAATTTTGACAAGTGTAGACAGAGTACAGATCTTGAACTAAAGCACAGAAAGAGGTATTGGACTCAGACACATAGATAATAGGAGGTGATGCAAAAAATGATCAGATATTTTGAAGGATGCTTAGAGTATTGACCAGACCAAACCAGACCAGACCAGACCAGACCAAACCAAACCAAACCAAACCAAACCAAACTCATCGCCATAGAATTGATTCTGCCTCACAATTATCCTGTAGTACAGGGTAGACAGCCCTGGTGGGTTTCTGAGACTGCAACTCTTTATGGGAGTAGAAAGTTTTGTCTTTTTCCCATGGAGCAGCTGGTAGTTTTGAACTGCTAACCCCAATGTAAGACAACAAACACTGCGAAAATTTTGAAAATCCAAATATGTTGTGGTAGTTACATAATTTCATGTCAACTTGCAGCTATATAAAGGTATAGGGATGGAGTCTAGCCTGTCAATCAGGCCACAGCTTGTGGGCATGATCTTCTCATAAGAAGGGTCTTGGGAACCTCCCGCTTCTCTCTCTGTTCCTCCATCTGGTTACTGCCATTGGATCTATAGGACTTTGCACCCACCAGCTTTTGATCTTCCTGCATGTGACTTCGTGAGTCTGAAGAGGGACTTGTGGACTTGAGTTGAACTCGCCTGGAATGTTTTCCTGATAACACAATCACTTTTTGTTATAAAGCTTTTTCTTGTATGTATGGTATGGATGAGTGTCGCTGGATTTATTTCTCTAGTCAATCCAGCCTAACATACACGTTATCTGACAAAGGAACACAAACAAACCAAAACCCAAACTCAAATAGCACTCACTGCCATTGAGTCAGTTCATAGTGACCCTATGGGACAGAACTGAACCACCTCTTTGGGTTTCTGAGACTTTAAATCTTTACAGAAGCAGACAGCTTCATCTTGACTTTCTCCCATAGAGCTGCTGGTGAGTTTGAATCCCTGACCTTGTGCTCCAAAGCTCAGAGATCCTGTCATGTAAAGCTGTGATCATTTAGAGTTGTGGAGACGATCAACCTTCCTCTTCAACTCGCCAATCTGGGATAAGAAGTTGTGTCCCAACTGACTTCTTGTTAATTCCATGTAACTTTCTTTCTCATAGTGAACCACAAAAGATCTTAAAAAGAATGGCTGTTGTCTCCTAGTTATGCACTTTAATACTTCTCTAGAAAAATTTAAGAACCCCCGCAACTCCATTCCCTCTTTTTGCTCGAGGGAGACATACTGATAGAATCACTCTGTAATTAAGCATTCTTAATTTTTCCAAAAATGATGCATCTAGGGGGAATCTCCTGACTCCACGTTCAGTGATGTCTAACCTGCTCTCTATTGGAAGCACCTCCAGAGAGTCTGTTTGCTGAGCAATCACAGGATGTGGCAGGGGGAAGGGGAGTCGTGGATAAAAAAGCTTTCTTCCACTCTAATTTTCAGATGTCATACCTATAAAATGTCAACCTATTAGGAACCCTGCTTATACAGTGGTTAAACGCCCAAATGTTCACTGAAAGACGGCGGATTCAAACTTACCAACGGCTCAGTGGAAGGACGATGAGGCAGGCAGTCTGCCTCTGTGAAGATTACAGCCTTGGAAGCCCTGTGGGGACAGTTCTTTAGGGTCACTTTGATGGTAGTGAGTTTGTTTTGGTTAATAGCAATTTTCCACTTGCCTTTAAATAAATGAGGAATGTGGTGTTTGATTGGCCCATTTACAATTGTGGGCACTAGGGAATGGGTGGAAATCAAAACCAAACATTCTTCTAAATAGTGTCTAATTTATGCTTTTGAAGGAGGAGCCCATTATTGGCAAGCCATTAGCTTTTAATTGCTGCCAAAGGCATGCTATTCACTTAAATGGGGGGAGAGTGTGTGGAACCCAGTCCTTGACATCATATTAATGAATTTTCTTCATAACACTTGGATTTACAGGATCATATCTATTTTCTCCTTTCCAAAGAACTTTAAAAATGGGAAAACATACTCCTCTTTAACTTTGGCACAAAGACTATCAGGTGTTCGCTTAGTATTTCTTAAATTTTGCTTGGCCTTCTTCACGCTGACATTCAGGAGTGCCCAGGCAATAAGTCAAATGATTTCTCAGATGTTCAAGGAACAGTACATTCAGCCAATACTTGATTTTTTAGGATAATGGAAGAAAATGTTGGCCTGGATCACTTCAAACAAAAAATCATCAGAATAAACAGAGTTCAGTGTGTGTGTGTATATGTGTGTGTGTGATTTTATTTCATTTTCTTTCTGATTTCCAACGGGGATTATGTTGTGATAAACATACTCAAATAGGCATTAATAATAATAGCAACTATCTAGAAGTTATTGGCCATTTATTATGGGTAATTATATATTGTACTAGGTCCATACTATTTCATTAATTTCTCACAATATTCAATGGAAAGATTCACCCTCACCCCCATTTTACAGCCCACAAAGATTAAATAATTTGCTACAGTTATATGGAAGTTCAAATAGTTTAGTGCTAGGTTACTAACCCATAGATCAGAAGTTCAAATCTGCTCAAAGACACCTCGTAAGAAAGTCTTGGGTACTTTCTTTCAAAATGTCACAGCCCTTGAAAACTCTATGGAGTACAGTTTTACTTTGATGGGGTCACATGAGTTGATAACCACTTGACAGCAGCTATTTATTGGTTATATGGGAAACAAGTGAGAGGATTTGAACACAGACTGACTGACTTAAGTCTGCTTCCCACACTTTTTAATAGTCTTCCTATTGCTGGTGGATGCAGAGTGCTGGAGAAGTGAGGTGATAGCTAATCCAGGGTCATTGGATGAGGAAAACACTTGTTCTATGTGTCTTTCTGGAGTGTCTGTGTCTAAGTGGTCAAAGGTGAGATGAGAAAAACAAGGGGAGGAAGGTTGTAAAAGGGAATACTGAAAGGATGGATAAGGTCCGCAGATGCTTGTGGGGAGCCTCTATGAGAGAGATTTGGGAGAACTACTGAACCTTGAACCACATTGTGTTTTGGAATGATGACACTTCCACTCTTGTATTGCCACCCTCCCAACCATTCTCTAAGAAATCAATATAAGACTTTCCCATAACTCTCTCCCCTCCAAAGTCTTGATCAAATATTAGAAGCCGTTTGCCAGTACTTGGTGGGAGGTCAGATGCTTAGAGATATTCTCCCGGAAGGCTCCACCCATCCAGACATCATTGTCTCTCCCACAAAAGATAGGGCTGAGTTCCTGCTGTGAGGACAATGGGTCATTTTCCCTGAAAGCTTTGGCTAAATCAAGCCTCCAGCCCAAGGGCAATCAAAGTTGGGTTCCATCATGAATCTAAGGTCCATTCATATTGTCACAATACCACCCTTCCTATTGCATGTAGGTCCCTCTTTCATCCCCCGCATTATGGTATAACTTATTGTACATACGCTTCCTGTGACGTGTGGCTACCTGTAATCATGCCTCCCAAGCAGATATAAACCTTGGTTAGCAATAAACCAAGGTCCCCTGACTCTGGGCTTCCTGCCCATGCTGCGAGTGGACCTGGCTGTTGAGATCATGACTGTTACAGGAGGTGAGCATGCTACCCTAAGATGTGTCTGACTCCATTATTTCTATCTCTCATATTTTTTATGACTTTTCTATAATATTTATTTATTGTCGCTGTACCTGATCCATGATGATATGTCAGGAGCTGACTCCTTTGACAATCAATTCTCCACACAGCAGGAAGATCAATCACAGAAAGTTGTTCGATGCCTCCTTCTGATATCCTTCACTGGTTTCCTGTGGCACTTAGGATGCATTGCAAACTCCTTGCTTTTGTCAACAAGACTGTAGAAGATGCCAGGGAAGCACTGCTATGTCCCCTTTGCACTTTGTCTTAGAGAAGGTAGACAAAAAGGGGTTGGGGGGTTCACACCCAGAATCAGGCCTCGACTAGTCAAGGGCAAGAATTAGTGGATAAATACCCAAATCATCTTGTCTCATAGGTGATAAAAATATGTGGTAAGTGCATTACAGTCTTCCAAAGATCCCTTTTGGGGTGGGGTCCCCACTGATCTACAGTGGGAAACTGCTCATTAATGTATTTTATTGCCTTGCTTCCCTTCATTGCCTCATTTTATTGCATCCCTCCCTTCCTGTGCTTCTTCCCAAATCATCTTCTTGCATTCAAATTCTACTGTGCTTGGATTTAGTAGGACCCACTAGAAAACAAAGGTCTTGTTCAATTTGCCCTCTGCCTACCTCTTAGTTCATTCAGAGACACTATTCGAGCCACAGTGGTCATTATTTTAGGTTGGGTTATCCAGAGAAGCAAAACTAATGAGACATATGTGCTTGCATATAGAAAGATATTTCTAAGAAGAAATGATGCTCACAGTTGTAGAAGTGGGTAAGTCCAGTCAAGTTCAAGTCCGTGGGTCAGATGTTAAGCTGGAGGCTTCTTCTAACTTATACAACTGTGTGTGTGTGTGTGTGTGTGTGTGTGCATGCAGTGTGTGTGCATGCAGGGGGATGGGTGCTAATGAACCAGAAAGCAGAAAGACCACAGGCTGTTGTATGTAAAGTCAAAGGAATCCAAGATTGACAGCTGATGACTCCTGAGTTCAGCAGGCAATATTGCAGAATGCTAATGAACCAGATGCAGAATTCAGATCCAGCAGAAGTAATACATTTTCTCATACAATCTGCTTTAAAAGTGCAGTCACCCCAATGAAAAGCTTTTCTTTTAATTGCTTCAAAGTTGTGATCTGGTCAGAGAGGCTGCACTCCTCCACAGTGGCTGGTTCCTCACAGAGTTATGTTATGTTAGATCCCACTATGGAGTTGATTGCATTGTGTTAGATCACATCATAGAGAATTACTGCCAAATTTTTGAAAACCCTGGCACCACCAACTTAGCTTAATAGAGCATATTATAGTCTATTCCTTGCCAATTTGATACCTATACCCATCTCCTAACACTATATCTAATATTTAAGCAAAGATAATAATGTCCTACTTATGCCCAACAGAGTACAACTAACACATATGCAACTGAAAACACTGCCCTTTCCATGGTGGAAGTGATCCTTTGTAATCAACCTGCCACCAGATTGCTAGTTGATCTCCTTGAGGAATGGTCTCATATCTTGAATTCAGTGTTGGTCTTTGCTGCTGGCAGATGGAGCACTCAGCAATGGCAGTGGCCAAGTTGGTCTTGGCAAGTGGAAGTCCATGTCACTGAGCCCACCTCCAGCCCCAACCTCACCACCATAGACACTTTGTTCATGTGCCCAGGAACATATGACTCGGGAAAGGGGATGATTGGTTTCCATAGAGCATGCCATTCTAGCCACTTGATTGTTAAAAAAGAGGACAGTACTGCGACAGTAGGGATGATAGGCATTTGGTCACTTCTTTGAGTAGTTTACCTATATCTTCAGGTCCTGCTCAAGACCAATCTTGCATATACCACTTTCATTTAATGGTGGAGTGATGCTGTACACATCCAACTTTATGACTCTTTGGGTCAGACAAGACCCAGTTCATGATGGGCAGCTCGGGTTGCATGGTGACTTGATGGCCCATTATGAGGAGAAGTTCAGTTCCACAGAGGCCGAATAACAAGCCCCAAACTATTTTTCTTTCTTCTTCTCTTTTAAAAAAAACTCATTTTATTGGGGTTTGTACAACTCTTATCACAATCCATACATTCCTGCATTGTATCAAGTACATTTGTACATTTGTTGTCATCAGAATTCTCAAAACATTTGCTTTCTATTTGAGCCTTTGATATCAGCTCCTCATTTTTTCTCCTTCCCTCCCCACTCTTCCCCTTAATGAACCTTTGATACTTTATTAATTATTATTTTGTTGTATCTTACACTGTCTGATGTCTGCCTTCATCCACTTTTCTGTTGTCCACCCCCCAGGGAGGAGGTTATATGTAATCCTTGTAATTGGTTCCCTCTTTCTACCCCACCTTCCTTCCACCATCCTGGTATGGACACTCACACCTACAGGTCCTGATGGGGGTCATCTGTCCTGGATTCCTTGTGTTTTCAGTTCCTATCTGCACCAGTGTACATCTTCTGGTCTAGCCAGATTTGTAAGGTAGAATTGGGATCATGGAAGTGGGGAGGGTGGGGGAAGCATTTAAGAACGAGAGAAAAGTTGTATGTTTCATAGTTGCTTCACTGCACCCTGACTGGCTTATCTCCTCCCTGTAACCCTTCTATAAGGGGATGTCTAGTTGCTTGCACATGAGTTCTGGGTCCCCAATCTGCACTCTCCCTCATTTTCAGTGATATGATTTTTTGTTACTTGATGCTTGATACTTGATCCTTTTGACACCTCGTGATCAGACAGGCTGGTGTGCTTCTTTCATGTTGGCTTAGTTGCTTCTGAGCTAGATGGCTGTTTATTTACTTGAAGCCTTTAAGACCCCACCCAGACACTAGATCTTTTGATACCTGAGCACCATCAACTTTCTTCACTACACTTGTAAAAGCTATTTTTCAAAAGAGGTTTTGCCCCCAAATCTTGAGGGTCTGCACTGTGACTCACAGGTAAGGGCCTGCCAAAGTTGTCAAACAGTATTCCTACTGCAACTGACACTTCAAGAATCATTGGGGTTAGTTGGGTCATATGGTTCAAATTACAGAGTGGCTTGTGTGTCGGTCTGAGCCTATTGCTGTGCCTCTGATCTGGGTCTCTCTCAAAGTTGGCAGCTTTGTGAGTTACTTGATAAATAGGCCAGAGTAACATGCTCAAATCTGTTTGAAAAATCCAAAGGGGCAAACCAGAACTTTTTGATTGTGGGAGGAGCCAGGTACAATAATTTTCATGGTAGAAGGAGTATCTCAGCATGTCCCACACCATTGGATTCCTAGAAATTTCATTGAGGTGGAAGGAACCTAAATTTTTGTTGGGTTAATTTCCACCCTCTTCCATATAGATATTTTACCAGTAATTCTTTAGCTATTGATATGTCTTCCTTACTTGGTTCTATCTGTCTAATATCATCAATGTAATGAACCAATGTGACAATTTGTGGAAGGGAAAGATGACTGTGTCAGTCCCGGTAGACTAGAGGAACACATTCCATAGACACCATACGGATATAAGGAAAGGGTTTATATACAAAAGGAATGTGACACTAAGAAGGCATCCCAATGCAGTCCAGCGTAAAGTCATAAGTCCGATATTAACCCAAATGCCCGAAATCAGTCTACAAAGTCTCCTTCTTACTCACGAAGTCACAGGTCAGTGGGTGCAGAATTCTGGCGCTGGTAGGGGTCTCCGCATGACTCCTTGCTTCCCGGGCTCAGAGTCCATCAACAGCATGCCGCTCCAGCTTCAGAGGTCTGGCTCCATCAAGGCAAAGCCATGTGGTCTCTCTGCCGGATCCTCCAGCTTCTCGGATGCTGCCATCTTGTCTTTCCCATGACTCATAACCTCTGAGACTAACTCCCAAACACTGGGGAATATAGCTTCTCATATTCACGAGGGAAATATTGCAAGATTTCCCAGAAGCCTCAGGAGAAAGCCATGCCCACATAGAGGCCGTATTGGCTACTCAATGGCTATCTCCAGATTAACAGGCTAGACTCCACCCCTACATTTCAATCATAAAATTAACATAAGCACATGACTGCCACAGTGACTAAACTGCAGGCCTAAATTATGATGAAGTATTAGAGATTTAATAGAGAAAAGTTTGTGAATGTGTATTGGTGTTCATGCCATCAGATGGCAAACTACTTTTAGTGGTTCTCTGAATCTAGAATTGAGGGGGGAAAAAGGCATTGACCAGGTCAATAACTGCATACCAGTTACTAGAAGAAGTATTCATTTCCTGAAGTAATGAAACCATATCTGGAATAGCAGTTGCAATTAGTCACCAATTGCAGTCATAATCTACTGTCACCCACCAAGATCCATCTGTTTTTTATTTGCACAGGTCAAATAGATAAGTTAAATGGGATAGTATCCTGCCATCTTCATCCCTGCAGCCAAAGTTCTGTCAGGTCTAGTTTGGCTTTCTCCCGAGTGTCCCCAGATTTATCTGTGGCATTAAAATTAAGAGCAAGTATTTAAAGGAGCGAAACAGAGTGATCATAAGGCAAAAAGGAAAGACCATGGAGAAGTAGGCTTTCAGAACATCTGCACACACATCAGAAAAAGTTTTGAACATGGAGTTCCCAGAGGTGTTGGAGCAACAACAATTTACTTTAGAGGAAGTACTAAGAGGCAGCATAAGGGCCAGTGTGATGGTGGGGCAGAAGTAAGGTAAAAGGAAACAGAAGAATGAGCGAGGAAACAAAACTATGGAGAGAGGTAAAAATATAGATGTGCACTTATATAAATACATTAATTCATAAAAATAGAGTTATTGACCTATGTACGCATACTTATATGATAATACATTGAGGAAGTAGATGGACTTTGGACCTCTGCTCAAGCCTTCCCTGATGCTAACCCTCCTAGCACGATCACTCAAGTCAAAAATGGATATATAAGCAAATATGGTCAAGAAAGCTGATGGTGCCTGGCTATCAAAAGATAGGGGTCTTAAAGGCGTGAAGTTAAACAAGTGACCATCTAGCGAAGAAGCAACAAGCCCTTGTGGATGAATCACACCAGTCAATATAATCATTAGGTGTTGATGGCATCAGGTAACAAGCACCAGAAGACCCCAAGCAACAGCAAAACATATTGTTAAGAATGAGGGCCCTCAGAGCAGAGACTCCAAACCCATCTGCAAACGATAGGACATCCCCTTACCAAAGAGTCACATGGAAGGGATGACTCAACAAGGGTGCAGTATAACACTGATGAAACACACAATAGCCCTCTGGTTCCTTGAGACTTCCTCACTCTCCACCATCATGACCTCAGTCCTGCCTGGCTAGACTGGAGCATGCACACTGGTATAGATAAGAACTCAGAATCAGGAACAAAAATGGGGTAGTGATACCAGGAGGGCACAAGAAAACTGGGGTGAAGGGGTGAAGGAAAGGGGAAGGGATCTCAATGATCGATGCCTTGATATGCCTTACAAATCTTGTTAAGGGAGCTGTTCTATCATCTGTTTAAAGTTGGTTCTGTTGCTGCTGTTGAACAAACCATCTATAGCCCTGCTTTGCATTCTCTTACCATATAGTCTAGTACCTGGAGAATAATTTTAGTTTTGCTACTGTTTTTCCATTCAAAGGAACCTGGAAAATTTTGTTAGTCAATTTGGAAAATGTCACCCTGCAGGACAGAAACAATCCTGCCAGAGCACTGACAAATGTCCCAATGACAGTCCTGCTCTTCCTCTTTGAGCAGCACCTACCTTGCACCACTCAGGGTGTGTGTGTGTGTGTGTGTGTGTGTGTGTGTGTGTGTGTGTGTGTGTGTCTTCATCTCCACATGGAGACAGGAGCCAAATTTTTGAGCAATGGATCCTCAGACCTAATGTCAAGCCTGGGTAGCACATTTTGCCATGTTTTGCTCTTTGAGAGTTTTTTGTGAGCTTGATTAAATCATGACAGATGAGCAGTAGGAGTTCTGGAGAGCGAGAACCAGCCTATTGTTTAACCCAGGAGGGGGCTGACACTTGCAGCCATTTTATGACTCACTCAGCGCCACTGCTGATTTGTAGCACATTTGGGGGAAACAGGCTGGAGAAAAAGAGTATCCTGGAGAATGCTCTGACGTTAGTGACTGTCCAATGAGTTTTTATGTTGCCAGAATTTCACCAAAGACGGAAACCTGATAGACCATAGGACGTTTGGGGGAGCAGTGGCCTAAGGGGAGATGCCTTTGCAAAGTTTGACTTTGAGGCCTGGGAATTGAAATGGTTGCCGCTGACTTAGAAAATCTCAGTTTCAATTTACCTTTTATTTTATATTAAATTATATACTACATTTAAACTTTAAAAATGGTTTAAAATTTAAATGTTTACCTACCACCTTGCAAATTTCTCCAGAAGTGTGATGATTATTTTTAATGAGAGAGCACATTGCTGACATTGTAGTGAGGATTATGTCAAATTGCTGAATTTTGCTGAGGTAGATGTTTGTTTGCAAAACCAGTGTTCGTAGATCAGTGCCATTGAAGCCTTCAGTTAGCTGTCATTTGAACATTCTTTCTCTTTTAGTTAGGGCCTTGAATACCTCTATGACCAAGGAATTTCCTTGAAAAACTTCCCTTGGTCTTTTAAAATAAGTTAATTCCCATCAAAGAGTGGCAAAGTGAGCATTTATTTGGTCATGGAGGTGGGATGGAGCTCTAATAAGTAATGAAGATTGAGTTCCATTTCCTGGAGCTGAAATGAAGTTGGGATTAAATACACCTCTCAATAGCCACCATCTGATGGACACTACTAAAACATTGTCATTGTCATTCACTTAGTCGATCATCAAACACTCATTGAGCACGTGTTCCATTATGCACTGACTTATGCACAAGCAACTTGTCTGATGAAATAGAATTTAAAAAACCACGGCATCCCAAGTGAATAGGAAAATCACCTTTTATAGAAGAGAGTGGATTATGTTTGCTTCATTGTTTCTGTAATGGAACTGATTGTGCTGAATAATTCATGCTTTCTTGCCCAAGCCCCTTGAAAGCACTGGCACATCTCTGCATCTCTGTAGGACAGCTGGCTGAGGTTAAGGTACAGACTGCTGTCATACCTTGAATATTGCCAAATGACCTCTTGGGAGTTTTGATAGTGCAGTATTCAAGAGCATTGGTTATAGAATTAGACAGAGTTGGATGCAAATTCTTGCTCTGCCCTTTGACTAACCTCTTTCAGTCTCAATTTCCTCATATGTAAAATGAAGAGAAAATTCATTCACATTGAATTTGATTCACAGGGTATTCTCGGCACAAGATTTTCATTGTTTATATGAATGTTTCTTTCAGGGAGGGTGAGTCTGGTTAGATGGAAAATCCCCTTTTCTGGGTGTGATTGTAGAAATTCCAGAACAGGAACTCAGGAGTAGAGGTGAGTGGGCACTGAGGGACTAGAGTGTTTTAAGACGAAGGAGAGAAATGAGAGATATGGTTCCAGGGAAGCAAAATTGTAAAGATGAGTTTTCTGAATTGGTTCTTCGGCCTAATTAGTCATAAAGTCCCTGAGAACTCCACTTTTGTTAAGTTAAGGACTCATCTGTCACTGTAAGTAAAGTGAGGAGGAGAGACTGGGGGAAGAGAAGTGAGAGGAGCTAGCAAGGAGAGAGGCTGGAATGTGATCCAAACCATTGTTATCAGTCCCATTCTGACTCCTCTAATGCAATGGCATTATAATGCAGATGAAACTGCTCGTTCTGCTCCTTTACACGAGCAGAAAGCCTCATCTTTCTCTTATGAAACAGGTGATGGGTTCAAATTGTAGACCTCGTGGTTAGCCACTGGGATGGTTAGGGATTATGTCAACTAGATACTGCGTAAGGAAAGGTGGAGCCCAACGTATCCATCAGGACAAAACCTGGTGACACCTCTTTGGTCTCTTTGACCCTAAATCATTAGCATATCTTATATTAATATACTTTAGCCTTCTGCTGGAGATGGATTTTGTGCCTGGTTCCTTAATCTTCTGTTTCATCACCTACTGATTCTAGAAGCCATCATCTCTCTACCAATGGTGGATTTATTGAGTTGACTTCAGACCTCTGCATCCACCAAGTGTTTCTGCTTTGTCATCCTGCTTCCTGTCCATCAGCTTCCATGAGTCGAGAAGCCAGACTTGAGTCAGATTGGATTTACTTATTTCTACAATCATGTATGAGGGCTGTTTCTTGATTTAAATTTCCCGTTAGATCAGCAGTTCTCAACCTGTGGGTCTCCACCCCTTTGGGGGTTGAACAACCCTTTCACAGCAGTCCCTAAGGCCATCAGAAAACACTTATTTCTGATGGTCGTAGGAACAGAGACAATGCTGCTCTGTCTCCAGGTGGGTCTGTCCACAAGCAGATATACCCACATATGAGTACCTGGCATCGCATCAGCCTCATTATACACACCCCATACAAATACAGGTGTATGTGACAGGGTTGGTGCCAGAGTGTACTTATGGGAACCAGTCACACATGTATAGGAAGCAGCTACTGTGTAGAAAGCAGCTGCTGTGAAAGCAGCAGCATTTGAGATAAAACGACACTTTATGGATTGTAATTACCGGGTAAATGTAAAATCATGCACTCTAAAATCATCAACTACTACTACAAAAAATCTGTACCATGGGAACAAAAAATCTGTACCATGGGAACTTAATCTGGATGCTGATCAGTCTTTATATTCAGCTGTGATTGATTTGAATACTGCCCCCCTTGTGACAGTAATAGGTATGTTAAAAAAACCAACACAGAATGGTCAATCATAGGAAACTTTAATGAACTGTATTGACTGAACTATGCAATGTATCATCTTCTGTGTTATTAAAGCTATTATTATAGATTATTTTCATTAGCAAACCATCCCATGACAGTGGATCTTTTTTTTTTGGAGGGCATCACTGCCTCTGGTGGTCATGGGCCCTACCCAGTGCTGCTCCTGAGAGCTGCTGCTGGATTTGAACTGCCAAGCCCGCAGGCGGCAGTTCCGCACTCAACCACTTAGGCCACCAGGGCTCAGCCTGACAATGGATCTTGTATAGAAGAATGTTAAGGAAATAAAATATAGTGAGGACTTTTTACAGTATAGTTTTACCTCAATAATTACAGCAGGAAATTGAGAAACTGTAATGTGTTATTTGTTGTGAAGTCCTATCAGTTGAATCTATGAAGTTGAACAAACTAAAATGCAATTTTGATAGCAAGTATCTGAGCTTTGCTGGAAAGGATACCAACCATTTTAGAAGCTAAACTGATAGACTCATGATAGCCAGACTTGACACTGGTAGCAAGTACCACAAACAAAACACAGCAGCTGTTGAAGTCTCATATTTGGTGGCACTCAGAATCATCAGAGCTATGAAAACTTACCATTCTGAACATTTATTGTTGTCAGTGGCCAAAGACATTGTTTGAGTTATGATAAGAAACAAACTTATTATGAATTGAGTGCAATTTCCTAATCTAATGGCACTGTTTGCAGAAGATTAGATGACATGTCTGATGATATTCTTGATCATCTGCTCTACTTCCAATATTTAGCATTTAGCTTGACAAATTTGCGGACATTGCAAACTGTTCACAGTTACTGGTTTACGTGAGGTATATTAATGATGATGACTTTAAAGATGAGTTTCTTTTTTTGCAAACCTCTTAAAAGGACAACTACTGCACACGATGTATTTGACAGCTGGTTCATTTCTGAAAGAGCATAAGATCTCTTGGGAAAAGGTGTGTGGTGTTTGCACAGATGTACTCCAGCTATGTTAGGATGTTGATCTGGATTTCAACATGGTACTGAATGAGTCACCAGAAGTCATCGGAAATCACTGTATGACTCATTGGCAAATATTAGCAATGAAGATGCTGCCACAAGAGTTACAAAAAGTAATGAAAAGCGTCATAGGTTGTGTCAATTTTGTAAAGGTGAGCACTTTAAACAGTCGATTGTTTTCACAGCTGTGTAAGGAATTGAATGCTCTGAATAATGCTCTGCTATTTATTATACAATGAAGTGAGAAAGCGTTAAAATGTGTCTTTGAGCTTCGTGATGAACCCAAAATTGCTATAATCAGAAAGTAAGACTGCTGTTTGAAGCACTTTTCAGCAATAAAAGTGAACTGCAGAAAATAGCTTACCTATTTGACATTTTTGCCATCTTAAGTGTACGTTAAATGTATCACTGCAAGGACCAAATGCAACATGCCTTGATTTGTCTGAAATGATCTGATCATTCCAAATGAAATTTCAGCTTTGGCAAAAAATATTGGATGAAAATAAAATGTACATGTTGCCTACCTTGTCTGTTTTCTTTGAGGAACATGACATTGAACCAGACAAAAGGATTATGATGATCATTTCTGTGAAAGAACATGTGCACATGCTTGCCGACGAAACTTCATCATACTTTCAAAATCTATCTGATACACCATTTGCACTTGTCATAAGCCTAGTCACAGTCAAAGTTGAAGTTGTTCTTGAGACAGCACAAGAGAAATTCATTGAACTTATTAACAGAAAATGCAGTGAGAACTAATTTCTCTGCAATGCCAGTTACAAAATTCTGGATCAAGTGTTTGCAGTCATATCCTGTTCTGTTGAAGACTGTATTGCACCTTCTTCTTCCATTTCCAACAATATATCTTTGTGAAACAGAGTTTTCCAGATTGTTGTTTATCAAGTCTAAATACAGAAGTAGACATGTGGCAGATGATCTTCATTACACTCTTGCAAAGACTGCCTGATAACTTCAGAGGACAGGGAGGGAAGAGGGATTTCAGGAATAAGTAATGAAGATGGGAGGGGGAAGGACACACTAGAGTGGATTGTGATTGCATCACTCATCTTAAAGACCATTTGACCATGGTAGGAGGTGGGCTCTAAAATTGATGGGAGGGTGATTGTACAATTCTTCCTTTTTTAATTGAATGATTGAATGGTTGAATTATATGATATGTAAACTATTTGCAAATAAGACTGTTGGATGAAAAAAGAGAGAGCAGATTGAATCCTCCTTAGGCTTCATCTCCTGCTAGACCTGGATCTTGTGTCTGTTTCCTCAATCTCTTATTGCATTGGCCGCTGATCTCAGGTGTCATCATCACACTACCAGTAGCAGATTCATTGGGTTAACTTTGTGTCTCTGCATCCACCAGCCTGTGTTCCCTGATGTCCTTGCTCCATCACCCTTCTTTCTGTTTACCAGCTTCTAGGAGTCGGTAGAAGCCTGATTTGAACCAGAATGCATTTACCTATTTCTTAAACTCTATAAGCCACTTCTTGATACAACTTTCTTTCCGCATACAACACATACAAACATCACTGATTTTACTTCTCAAGAGAATCCAATCTAACACAGCAACCCTACACATAATCCACTCTGCCATGAGGGCTCCAGAAGAATATAATTGGTGAATCCAAGATTCAAGCAATCTGGCACTAACTGACATCTGGTGTTTGGGAAGCTTTTGCCTTGTATGAAATGCTGACATAAGATCATTGTACATATTATCTCATTTCATTAATCTAACAAATTCTTTTTAAAGGGATCTTTTAATCATCACAATAAATTTGTTGAGTTTAAAATATAAAATTGCAATAGCTTTGAGTCTAACTTTTGATAACCTCACATGTACCAGAGTAGAACTGTGTTCCATGAGATTTGGTTTCATAAATCATTCTATTGGTGGGCCTAACAGCTCTTATCATAATCCTTACGTCAATTTAATCTAGCATATTTGTGCATATGTTGCCATCATCATTCAAAACCATATTCTTTCTACTTGAGCCCTCGGTCTCAGTTCCTTTCCCTGCCTACCTTCCTACCCTCCCATCCTTGTGAAGCTTTGATAATTTAGAAATTATTTTTATTTTAATATTTTTTACTATATACGGTCTTTCTATATCCATGTTTCTGTTGTTCATCTCCCTGGGGCAGGGTTGTATACAAATAGTTGGATTTGGTTCCTTCTTTCCCAACCTTTCCCTTACACTATGGCAGCACTACTCTCGTTATTAGTTCTGAGGGGTTTATCTGTATTGAGTTCTGTGTGTCAAGAGCTTTTATCTGTACCAGTGTACTTGTCGTAGTGTAGCTAGATTTGTAAGATAGAACTGGGGTCATGACAGTGGAGGGGGCTAGGGAGAGGAAGCATTAAAGAAGTAGTGAAAAGTCGTGTTTCTTCAGTGCTCAACTGTACCCTGGATGACTCATTCCTTCCTTGTGACCATTCTGTGAGGGGATGTCTAATTGTTTACAGATGGGCCCTGGGTCTCCTTTCTGAGCCCCCTCATTCACATCAAAAGAGTTGTTTGCGTCTTCTGATGCCTGATATCTGATCCCATTGGCACCTGGTGATCAAATGGGTTGGTGTGCTTCTTCCATATGGGCTTTGTTGCTTCCCTGCTAGATGGCATTTTGTTTGACTTCAAGCCTTTAAGACCCCAGATACTTTTTCTTGTAATAGTCATGCATGTTAACTTTCTTCACCACACTTGCTTATGTACCCCTTTTGTCTTCAGAGTTCAAGTTGGAAAGGTGAGCATCACAGAATACCAAATTTTTAAACAAAGTAAAGTGTTCTTGCATTGAGGGAGAACTTGAGTCAAAGCCTAATATTTGTCTGCTACCTTAGTAGTTAACCTATAAATATGTGTACATAGGCCTACATCCCTATTAATATATTTATATATTTACATATGTACATTCCTATATTTTGGAAGAAATTCTGGAAGTAGATTGCCAGACTTTTCTTCCATGGCACTTCTGAATAGACTTGAATGTGCAACTTTCTAGCTACCAACAGAATGTATTAACTGTGGTCACCACCCCAGGACCTAATAACCACTAAAGTATTTTTATTATCTCACTTTATAGATGAGAAAGCTGAGCTCTAGAGAAGTTATGTAACTGGCTTGTAGTCACCCAATTAATATATAAGTTTCAGAAAGATTTTAAATAAGGTACATCTCTTTTACAGCCCATTTTTAAATCCATTATTATAATGGATTATCTCCCATGGTGCTGCTCTGACTTATGTCATGAAGACTGAATAATAAAGAGGGATGGTTAAACTCCTTGACTGGCACTTGGTCCTGTTGTTAGGTATTGTGATAGGTAAGCTTGTTTTGCCAACATGGCCAAAGAAGATAGGTAGGTCTGTTGTGACAACATGGTCAATGAACACATGTAAGACATCAATTGAAGGGTGGAGATAGAAATGGCTTGGCGAGCCCTGCTCTTGCACTCTTTCTCTTGGATCTTCGGACCAGCCAGGACTTACTTGTTCTGTTCCTCGATCTCCAAACTACGCTACCCGCGGGACACCTCATCTGTGGACTGTATTGCTATGAGTTGAGCTTCCTTCCAGTCCTGCTTTGCCATGCTCCTGGAATATACATCTCTTGAGCTGGGGACTGTTAGACTCTGTCATCAGGCTGACTGTTGGTGACCTGCTTTGCTGTTTGCTGCTTGTGGCTGGATCACCTGAATTGCTCTACAGAGGACTACTCAGCTGCCCTGAAGACTCCAAGAACTGCCAGTCTACTAGCTGTCTCGCACAAGTGAGTCGCACCGAGCCATTTGTACTGCTTTATAGATTAGTTAACGGTTTATTTCTTAGCTTATATATCCTTCTATCTGTATACATATATATAGAGAATTACTAGTGTCCTGGTTTTGTTTCTCTAGAGAACCCTGTCTAACACAGGTATTATTGAGGTGGTTCTGATGCGTGATGATACTATGTACAACAGAAGGAAGCATTGCTTCATGTGTAGTAGCTTCATCATTGATGCTTTTTTGCAACCGCTTTATAAATTCATCTCTTTGAGGGTCTTTTTTATCTCTTTTTTAATGAGCTTTTCTTACTTTAACAAGCATGATGTCGTTCTCCATGGACTGGACCTTCCTGATAACACAGCCAAAGTACATGAGATGACATTTTCCCATCCTCTTAAAAAATCATGTTATTGGAGGCTTGTACATGACTTACCAAAATCCATCCATACATATATTGTGGCAAGCACCTTCCCATGCCTGCTGCCCTCATCATTCTCAAATTACTTGTTTTTCCACTGGAGCGCCTAACATCAGCTTTTCATCTTTCACCTTCCACCCTCTTTTTAAAGGAGTATTCTGGCTGTACATCTTCTAAGACAGATTTGTTTGTTCCTCCAGAAGTCTACAGTGCATTCAATATGCTCCCTCAATGCCATAATTCTGCAGCATCACTTCTTTGGGTTTCCTCATTTATTTTCTGGCTTTTGCAAGCAAATGAGGTTATAAAAACTACTGTGGCTTGTGTCAGGGATACCTTAGTTTTCAAAGTGAGACTTTTGCTGTTTAACACTTTAAAGAGGTTTTTTTTTTTTCAAAATAATTTTATTGGGGGCTCTTACAGCTTTTATAACATTCAATACATCATCTGTATCAAGCATATTTGCACACATGTTGCCACATTCATTTCCAAACATTTTCCACTTGAACCCTTGGTATAAGCTCCTCCATCCCCCTCCCCCTTTTTAAAATGAATCATTTTATTGGGTGCTCATACACCTCCCTTCACGATCCACACATACATCAATTGTATGCAGGACTCATTTGCACACTTGTTGCCATCATCACTCTCAAAACTTCCTCCCTTCACGTAGGCCCCCAGTTCCAGCTCCCCATATTTCCCTCCCCCCAATGAACCTTTAATAATTTGCAAACTGCTATTGCTTTTTCATACCATACACTGTCCAATATGTCCCTTCACTCACTTCCCTGTTGGCCATGCTCCAGAGAGGAAGTTGTGTGTAGATCCCTGAAATTGGTTCCCCCTTTCTACTCCACCATCCCAGTATCATCCCTTCACCCTCCCAGTATCACCACTCCCATCACTAGTCCTGAAGGAACATCTATCCTAAATTCTGACTCCAGTGTACATTCCCTGCTCTAGCTGGACTTGTCTCGTAGAACTGGGAGCATGATAATGGGTGGGAGGAAGCATTTGAGAATTAGAGGAAAGATGCATATTTTGTTGTTACTACACTGTACTTTAACTGGCTCATCTCCTCCCTGCAATCCCTCTGTAAGAGGATGTCACTTCACCTATTGATGAGCTTTGGGTTGCCAATCTGTACTCCCCCCTATTTATAATGATATAATTTTAGTTCTTTGATGCCTGACACCGGATTCCTTCAATACCTCATGGTCACACAGACTGGTGTGCTTCTTCCATGTGGGCTTTGTTGCTTCTGAGCTGATGGCCACTTGTTTACTCAAGTCTTTAAGACCCCAGACTTTATATCTTTTCATAGCCAGGCACCATCAATTTTCTTCACCACATTTGCTCATGCACATATTTGTTGTCAGTGATCATATCAGAAAAGTGAGCACGCAATGTTATGATTTTTGGTTCTTAAAGCCTGAAAACTTTGACAACTTTGATAACTCATGGTCCCACATGCTGGTGTGCTTCATCCATGTGGGCTTTGTTGCTTCTGAGCTGGATGGCCACTTTTTCACTCAAGCCTTTAAGACTCCAGATGCTACATCTTTTGCTAGCTGGGCACCATCAGCTTTCATCACTATCTTTGCTTATGCACACATTTGTCTTCAGTGATCGTGTCAGGGAGGTGAGCAACATGGAATGCCAATTTAATAGAACAAAGTGTTCTTGCACTGAGGAAGTACTTGAGTGGAGGTCCAATGCCCATCTGCTGTTCTACTACTAAGCCGATATGTATATGTTTGTTGATCTATTTCCCCCATCGTCACATATAAATACATGCACCTATGTACGTGCCTGTATTTAAACCTCTATGAGTGCCCTTTTCTCTCTAGTTATTTCCTCTACTTCCTTTTACTTTCCTCTTGTCCCACTATCATGCTCAGTCTCCCCATTTGGGTTTCAGTATTTTCTCTCTGTTACATTACTCTTGATCACTCCCTATTGGAGTTTTCTCATCCACCTTATAAAGAGGTCTTTTGGACTAGATTTTCTCAGTGCAATGTATATTTTGATTCCTTGACTAATATTTTGGCACACACCAGACATATCAGTTTCACTAGAAGTAAAGCCTCGGATGAGGATTCTTGTTCAAGGAATTTATCGGAGGAGTAGTCTCAGCACTAGTGAGTAAAAGAGGAAAGTTGGGGCTGGACAAGAAGATAAGCAAGTGTGTGCTTTACACATCAGCCTGATCCCCTCAGGACCCTGGAGCATAAATTACACTACCGCGTGGTCCCACTGAAGGGCAGAGTGTACCATTTGTACCTGGAGTTAGATGGGTTTAGCTGGCTAAGGTCCACTCCTAGAATGGAGTAGGTATAGTGAGGCAGCCTTCTGGAGAAGGGAGTAGTTGTGAGTTATCTATAGACACTGGCAGCTGGAGATGGGAGATAAAACCAGTTTCATGGAGTGGGTTTCAACTTATGGTCACCCATGCATGTCAGAGTATGACTGCACTCCTTAGAATTTTGAGTGGCCGACTGCTAGATCTTTCTTCCAAGGAACCTCTAGGTAGACTGAAATCAACTTTTCAGCAAGGGGCTGAGCACATTAAGTGTTTGCATCATTCAGGTCTCTGGATGGGAGCACTGGATGGTAGAGGAAAGCTGAATGGACGTCCACTGCCATTTGCAGTCATTAACCGGGGTCCTGATTATTTCTCAAGTTCTGATTTATTTCCCATCCAATACTTTGCTAACTATAAGCACAATAAACTAGAGTGGAGAACAAAATTTCCAATAGTTTCATACTCCAATATGCAAATTGCCTTTTCTCTTTCTCTTCTAGTCCATGTGTGTCCATAAAAAAAAAAAAACAACCTAGGTGAACCTCACATCTCTCACTAACCCTTAACATTATGGAGGACAACACTGGAAACAGTGTGGGAATTGCACCTGATCTGACCCC
>PVJH01010801.1:23980-72075 GCA_004026705.1 Nesogale talazaci
AACCTAGGTGAACCTCACATCTCTCACTAACCCTTAACATTATGGAGGACAACACTGGAAACAGTGTGGAATTGCACTTGATCTGACCCCACCACACTGAGGTGAAACATTAAGGGTGTGCAACAGAACAGCAAGGGGAACAGAGTACTGAAAGAAGTCCTCAGGGAATACCAAAAAATAGACTTTGGTGTCAGGGCAGGGCACCCCAACAGACTCAACTGGAAAACATTCCTAAAGGTCAACGAACAGACCTTGAACTATTACAGGCTTCTGTTTTTTTGTCATTGTTTTTTGTTATTATTGTTTTATTTTCTTTTGTTGCTTTGTTTTGCACTATCTTGCTTTTTCTGCATATTTTATCTCTGCAGGTCTAACAGACAGTGGGTGGACATAGGAGAGGGGGAGGCTGGGGAAAGAGAGTGGGTGTTAACAACCCCATGGACAAAGAAACAACAAATAATCTAAAATAGATGGTGAGGGGTGTACGTAGGAGACTTGGTAGGGTTTAATAAAGAGCAATATAACCGAGAGAAATTACTGAAACCCAAATGAAGGCTAAACATGATAGTGGGATAAGAGGGAAAAAAACCCCAAAACACACACAACAAAATAAAACAATAGGAAAGTAAAAGGAAATAGAGGAAAGAACTAGGAAGCAAAGGGTATTTACATACAGGCATGTACATTTGTAAATAAATTTATATATGATGATAGGGAAATAAATTGATGTGCCTATAGTTATAGGTTTAGTCTTTTTTTGGCATCACTGCCCTCTGGTGGTTGTGGGAGCTACCCAGCCTTACTTCTGGAGAGCCGCTGCTGGATTTGAACCTCCAAGTCCATGGGCCGCAGTCCCGCACTCAACTACTCGCCACTGGGGCTCAGCCTATTTATAGGTTTAGTATTAAGATAGCAGATGGACATTGGGTGTCTACTCAAGTACTCCCTCAATGCAAGAGCACTTTGTTCTATTAAACTGGCATTCCATGATACTTACCTTCCTGATGTGATCACTGAAGACAAAATGGGTACATAAGCAAATGTGGTGAAGAAAGTCTGATGGTTAAGAAAGATATAGCTTTTGGGGTCTTAAAGGCTTGAAGGTAAACAAGTGGCCATCTAGTTGAGAAGCAACAAAGCCCACATGAAAGAATCACATCAGCCTGTGTGATCATGAACTGTCAATAGGATCAGGTATCAGGCGTCAAGAACAGCAGCAACAAAAAATCATATCATTGTGAATGAAGGGGAATGTAGAGTGGAGACCCTAAGGCCATCTCTTGGCAACTGGACATCCTCTTACAGAAGGGTCTTTGGGAGGAGATGAATTAGTCAGGGTGCAGTGTAGCAATGATGAAGCCTACAACTTTCCTCTAGTTTTTTCCTGTTTCTTCCCCTCCACTATCATGACCTCATTTCTATCTAGACCAGAGGATGTACACTGGTACAGATCAGATCTGGAAACACAGGGAATTCAGGTCAGATAAACTCCTCAGGAATAATAATGAGAGTAGAGAAACCAGGAGGGTGAGAGTAAGGTGGGAGAAAAAGGGAATAGTCACACTGATCTACATATAAACCCCTCTCTGCGGGTCGGACAACAGAAAAGTGAGTGAACAGAATAAGACAGTGTAAGACATGAAAAAACCCCAGTAATTTATAAATTACCAAGGATTAATAGGTAGGCAGGATGGAGGAGGGAGGGTAAAAAAGAGGAGCCGATACCAAGGTCTCAAGTAGAAAAAGATGTTTTGAGAATGATGAGGGAAACAAATGTACAACTGTGCTTGACACAATGGATATATGTATGGATTGTGATAGGAGTTGCAAGAGCTCCCAATAGAATGATTTATATATAAATAATCTTAGGTGTAATAATAATGAAAAGTTTGAGAATGATTTTATTGTTTCCCCAAACCATTTTATTGGGAGCTAGTAGGTATATACATCATTCCATAGTTCAATCACATCAAGTAGTATTGAACAGCTGCTACCACAATCAGTTTCAAAACATTCTCTTCCTTCCTGAACTCCTTGACATCAGCTTCTTTTTATCTCCCCCCCTTCACTTATCCCCAACTCCAGACACCCTTCTCCACCCTCCAGTCTTACTCTCTCTATAGGTTCATCAATTCTGGCTTTTTCATATACTGAAAAACAGAAAACCATAATACAAAATTTCAAGATGGTTATTCCCAATGACAAAATGCATCTGAAATAACCTCCGTTATGAAAATAAAAACAAAATAAAAAAATCCACAGAAGATGGATTTTTGAACACCATAGAAGGCGCAATGAGCATCAAAAGGGGGATCAACTGACAAGGTTTTTTTTTAACCGTTCAAGTCAGGTGTATCATTTTGACCTCCTATAGTTATCTCACCAATTCACTCTATTTGGTAACCAGTTTAGTCCAAATGCTCCATTATGAATAGAGGAAAATCATTGGAGGCTTATTTCCTTTGTAGATCTCACAAATGTATCTTGGGTTTCCACTGGCATTCATAGCCTTCTGCAAATCAGAATCTCCTAATTTAGGTTCTAAATACTATTCTCTTTTTCTGCTTCAGGTACTATGATTTATAATCCTTTGGTCACTGATGCTGGGGTGCTTCTTACCATGTGGACTTAGTTGATTTCTCACTTCAATTGCTGCTTGTTTGAAAATAGGCCTTCAAGGCCTTAGATGCTATTTTATCTGATACTTGGGCACCATTGAATTTCTTCACCACATTTTGCTATAGCACTGGTATCTTCTGTGTTCTCTTTCTGAGGGAGACTATTGAGCAGGGTCATGATGTAGGATCTAATTGTTCTTATTGTTCTGGAGCTAGGATTTAGTGCAATCCCCAAACCCATTCCTGGATCTATGTTTCTCTCTCTCTCTTAATCTGCCTTTGACTCTTGTACAGCCCTCTTTGCTAATTTATGGTAGAGAGTCTCACTGACCATCTGACTAGGGCATAAAGATCTGTTAACATTGTCAGCTGCTGGGGCATAAAGATCTTCTGTTAACAGTGTCACTGATTAGCCTCTGATACTAGAGCCCTTAGATTTGTCCCAATTTTCTCACTGGTGATCTTGATAGCTTTGGTTTTACCATCAGGTCTTTGATCCACCTTGAATTTGTTTTTGTGTATGGGGTGAAATACCAGTCTTGTTTCATTTGTCTGCAGATGGATATCCAGTTTTTCCAGCATTATTTATCAGAGAGGGCATCTCCGGCTTCTTTAATGTCTATTGGGCCTTTGTTGAAAATCAGTGGTCTGTATGTGGATGCTTTTGTTTCTGGGGTTTCTGTCCTGCTCCCTGGGTCTCTATATCTAGCATTATACCAGTACCAGACTGTTTTGACAGCTGTAACCATAATAGTAGGTTTTGAGGTCAGGTTGTGCAAGACCATCTACTTTGTTCTTCTTTTTGAGGAACTCTTTGCCTATCCCAGGATTCTTCCCTCTCCACATGAAGTTGGTAACCAGTTTTTCCATTTCTTTAAAGAATGATGTTGGAATCTGAATGATGCAGGAAGCATAAAAAAGATGGAAAGTATACACAGAATCATTGTAGGGAAAAAAAACTCATCAACCTCCTTCCATTTTAGCAATATCCCAAAACCAGGCTACAGAAATTTATGGAATACTAATAGAAATGTTTCAACAAGCTGATGAAGCACTAGAAGTACTTACTTGTCTCTGTCAGGAAATTCGGAAGATGGCTACTTGGCCAACTGGCTGGAAGAGATTCATATTACTATTACCAAGAAAGGTGATCCAACAGAGTGGAGAAATTAGGGAACAGTATCACTGATACCACATGCAAGTAAATTTTACTGAAGATCATCCAACAACAGCTCAGCAGTATATTGACAGGGAGCTGGCCAGAAATTCATGCCGAGTTCAGAAGAGGATGTGGATCAAGGGATACCATTGCTGATGCCAGACGGATCTTGGCTGAAAGCAGAGAGTTCCAGGAAAATGTTTATTATGTGTTATTGGCTGTGCTAAGACTTTCAATTGTGTGGATCACAACACACTATGGATAACCTTGAGAAGAATGGAAATTTCAGACACTTCAGTGTGCTTATGCAGAACTTGTACATGGCTGAAGAGGCAGTTGTATGACCATACAAGGAAATAACTGCATGGTTTCAAATTAGAAAAGGTGTGCAACTAGGTTTTATCCTCTCACCATACTTATTCATTCTGTGTTCTGAGCAAATCATCAGAGAAACTGGATCATATGAAGATGAAGGTAGCATCAGAACTGGAGAAAGGCTTATTAGCAACCTGTAACATGCAGATGGAACAACCTTGCTTGCTGAAAGTGAGGAAGACTTGAATATCAGGGATCTCAGTCTTTAGTATGCATTAAGACTCAATGTAAAGAAGACCAAAATACAACTGGGCCACTAGGAGCCTAAACAGAAAAAAGTTTGAAGTTGTCAATGATTCTATTTTGCTTGTACCCACAATCAATACTCATGGAGGCCGAAGTCAAGAGATGAGATGATGCCTTGTATGGGGCAAATGTGAAGCACAGGATGTCTTTAGAGTTTTGAAGAACAAGGATGCTACTTTGAGGTAAGCCTGCTACAAGTCATGGTATTTTTAATTACTTTATATCCTTGTCAAAATTGGACATTAAATAAGGAAGAATGAAGAATATTTGATGCATTTGAATTGCGTTCCTGGAGAAGAAAGTACTATGGACTGCTAAAAGTACAAATAAATCTGTGCAACCAGAGCGCTCCTTACAAACAAGCTTGGTAAGAGGTTGTCTCAAATATTTTGGACATGTTGTAAGAGAGACTGATGCCTAGAGGAGGACTTCATGTTTAGTAAATTGGAGGAACAGTGAAAGGAGGAAGACACCATGGGAATGAATTGCCCAGTGACTGCAGCAATGGGTTCAGACCTAGGGACAGATGTGAAGATGGCACAGAACTGGACCGTGTTTTGTTCTATTGTGAATAGGTCCACTATGGGACAAAACCGATTTGATGATGCCTAACAACAATACAATTATAGAAAGATATTGATGTCTCTAAAATGAACCAGAGACATACATATGTGTATATATATATATATATATATATATATATAAAATATATGAATGGATTTGGGGTTCACACTTACTTTAAGTCCCAACATGAAAATAATTATGCTCAATGGTTGCCCTAGTGAGGAGATCACTGAAGATAAGGGTGCTGAAGCAATGTGTGGTGAAGAAACCAGATAGTGCCAGGCTATAAAAAAGCATAGCACCCAGGAAGGATCTTAAAGATTTGTCTTAAAATAATCAGCCATCTAAGTGGACACTGACTAAGTGCACATAGCAGAAGCATACTAGACTGTGTGGTCCAAGGATTGTGAATAATAAAGCCCAAATCTAAAGGAGAGAGCTAGAGTTCAAATTATGAACACCTACTTTGCAGACGGTTATGAATGAGACTAACAAGGAAGTGCCATTGAGTTGGTACTGACTTAGTGTCTCTAGAACAGAGTAGATCTAGTTCTGTGAGTTTCTGAGACTGTAACTTTTTGGGTGAGTAGAAAGACCTGGCTTTCTCCTGCGGAGCAGCTGGTGGCTTTGAACTGTTCATCTGTGGATCACAACCCCATGCATATAACCACTACCACCTAGGCCCACAGCCCATTTGCAGGGTCTCCAAATAAGACTCTGGTGAATCTGACTATAATCAAGGAATGCGAATAGCCTTGCTACCAGACAGAGAGCATTGTAAATTATGGCAGATGTTGTTACCGGAGGTTAAAATGCAATAATGTGTCATTTGCTTTGTCTTTTGATCTATTTTGATGTTGTTTCTGCTTTTAATGCCTTCTGTTTTCTTTTCGATTGAGGCTTTTCCTCTGCTTTGTCTAGTCTTTTTGTTTGTTTGCTATGTGTGATTTTGTCTAATTGTGTTTTGTTTTGTGTGATTTTCTGTATTTGAAGTCCAGAATAGATAGAGCTATCAAGACAGTAAGTAACCGGATAGGAGCATGACAGGAACAATGAGGCAAATGGGGACTAATAACAATGAGTATGAGGAGAAAATGTTATGAAATTGATTGTGGTGATGATTGCACAAATCTTAAAAATTTCTTTTTTTTTTAATTTGGGCATCACTGTCCTCTGGTGATCGTGGGAGCTACCCAGCACTGCTCCTGAGAGCCGCCACTGGATTTGAACCGCCAAGCCCGCGGACCGCAATCCCGCACTCAACCACTTATGCCACCGGGGCTCAGCCCTGCACAAATCTTATTAATATGATTGAATGATTAAATTGTGTGATATGTGAAGTACATGCCAATAAAACTTGCTTAATTATCTCATGTGGTCTTCTCTTCAGAAGTTAGGGCACAACCTAAGTTCCTTGGCAGAAGTTAGGGCACAACCTTTGATTCTGTATTGACACATCCACGAACACACATCAAGTTGATTTCTCTTATTTCACATTTTGACATAGGACTTATATTTTTCACTTAACAATGTAGTAATGAACTAGATAACATTTTGTCTTCTGAGTTCTTCACTGAACTCTGTGTTGCAACACAGTCATAATTATTTTACAATTGCACCATAATGGTCTTTCAAATGGTTGTATCATCATTTATTTTAATCATCTCCCTGCTGCTGGCTCTACAAGTAACAAATGTCTGCATATATTTTTATCTTTTTGAATTATTTTCTCGTTCTCAGGGATAATATTAGTGCAATAACTCTGCAGAGTCTGTGACCTCTTTGTGTTGTGCTAAATAATCTATTAAAAATCCTCTGAGTGAAGAGATATTGCAGCGATGCTTACATGGCTTGAGTGGTTACACTGCACTGATAATAAAGAAAGGCAGAATCAGTTTGAAGGGACAATGCAGCCTCAGGAAGATAGTCTTCATGTGTCCATTTTATGAATCAAAGTCAGAATGCTATCTCCAAGGCCTGGGCTGAGTGATGGTAAAACTAAATTCTCAAGATCGGCTGCTGCCCCCAGAGCTCGGAGACATGGCGGCTACCCTCGGACAGTGCATGCGGCCACCCTCGGACAGTGGGGTCTAATTGTTTGGAGAGAAAACATGAAAATGAAGAGTGAAGAGTGAAGACTGAGTTTCTTCAATTGTCTTGTCTCCCCAGGAGGAAAGCTATCTGCTGTTTGGCTGAAAACCATGGGGATGAGTCCAGTTCCAGATCTGCTCTAGGATCCATATCCCTCAGGGGTTGCTAACACCAAACTGAGCAGCAAGTCTGATGTTTTCTAGGATTTTGAATTTTATTCCACACTTTTCTCTCACTTTATCCAGGAAAGGGTAACGGTCTTAATCTCAGTCACAATAAATTGATAACTAAACTGAAAAAAAAAACCCCAACTAAATTCTCATTACTAGATGTGTGCTTTTGGCATTTTCTCTTCACATGAAGGTGGGGAGATGCTATTGGTCATTCTCAGGCAGAACAGGTTCAGTGACACAGCAACAATCTATAAAATGAAAATTAGGAAATCTTTGTATAAAGAACAAAGCAATTTACATAGACACCCATAGAATCACTTTGGTGACTACCTGCTCTTATGAATTAAATTGTCTACCCCCCTCCCCCTCCCAGAATATGTGTTGGAATCAGTCCTCTATAATTGGAGATATAATCCCATCTGGAAAGAGGATTTTCTTTGCTATGCTAACAATGTTTTATCGATCTGCTGTCATTTGAGACTTAAGAATGAGGGGGTGGAGTTTAGCCTGTCAGTCAGGTTGCAGCTTGATGACCTCATTTGGAGGCACTAAGGAGATAAACAGCTCTCTGGAGGTGGGGCACATGCTCACTCCTTGTGAGACATGCTTGCTGACAAGACACATGGAGCTATTCTACAGCCCTGGAGAGCTGAGATGTCTCTACTGACGCTGGATCCACAAGGCTTCCCACCCACTGGCCTGTGATCTCCCTACATTCGGTGTCATTGCATGGGTTTTATGAGCCTGAAGAGGAATTTATAGATTGGGACATATGGGCTGATATTGGACTTATGAACTTGATCTAGACTGGGCTGGAATGTTTTCTCAATATTCCATTGCTCTTGTATATAAAGCTCTCTCTTATATACATTATGACTCTCCCTGGATTGATTTCTCTAGTCTACCTGGACTAACACAGTGTCCTAACTCTAATCAATTTTGAGGTTTAAAAGGTGCAGATTAGACACAAGTGCAAGCATAAACAGAAGACAATAGGTGCTGTATGGAGAGAAAAACAGGAATGTTGGGGCTACAGAAGTTGAAAGAGACCAGCCAACTTCACCCAGAGCAGATAGAAAGACAGAGAGACACAGAATGAGTTAGCAAAAGAGAGCCTTCCTTAATGAAATAATAGTCAATTACAGCTCATAGCACCCCGATAGGACAGAGTACAACTGCTTGATAGGGTTTCCAAAGCAGCAAATCTTATGGAAGCAGACTGTCTCATGTGTTTCTCAAGAAGTGGCTGGTAGGTTCCAGCTGCTGATCTTTTATTTAGCAGGTCCATATTTAACCCACTACACTACCTGGCTCCTCATGATACATGCATTCAATGACAATAATAATCATAATCCTATGCATAATAGTTCATTCACTAGCAATAAGTCGATTTTGACTCATAATGACATGTTTTCCCGATATTCAGATGTTCACTCACAGATATTCAATGTCTTGATTTATAAAGATATGAATAATAAAGCTAACTGAAAAAAAGAGGTTTATTACTTACATCAGAATGGTCATATGGTGAAGTCTTTAGAATTGAACACTGTCATAGTTGTTCTAAATCTCATTACCTACATTATTATAAGGGGCTCTTGTACCCATGTGGTGAAGTGCTTACTGAAAACTCAGCAGTTCAAACTTACCAGTTATTCCATAGGAAGAAGATATACTTTCCTAAAGGTTATAGCCTCGGTAGCTTGACGTAGTTTTACTCTAATGGGGTCAGTATCAATTAGAATCAATAGATGAGAACACATTCTATTTGATATTATCATAAAACAAGAGCTCCAAACTCTCTGCCATTGAGTCAGTGGTGACTCACAGTGACTCCCTGTGGGTTTCTGGGACTGTAATTGTTTACCAGAGTAGAAAGGCCAGTTTTACTTCAACTGAGCTGCTGCTGGTTTTGAACTGCTGACCAGGCAGTTCCCAGCCCAATGCTTAACCACTATACCATCAGTTCTCCCTAATATTATTACAGTTACAATGGATGTGCTTGCTTACCACTTTCCAGGCACCATTCTAAATGGTCTTAGGAGCTCTGGTAGTGCTGTTGGATGAACATTGGCCTGACTTCAAGGTCTGTGGTTCAAACCCACCACCTGCTCTGAGGGAGAAAGATGAAGTTTGTGGGTTCTACGTCATAGTGACCAGTGGTAGGATGCAAACAGTTTAACATTAGATTTGTTGCCCTCCTGACTGTTTTAAGTATAAAATGACCATTGACTGAAAAGTAGCCTCTCATTTCATGTAATAATATTTACATAATAATAACAAAAGAGGTCCACAAGACTAGATAGTGTTAAGAAATAGTTCTAAAATATTAGTACAAATATTAAATAATACCCGACTAAAACAATGAAGCTGTTACTTATTTCTAGTTTGCTTCTTGATTGACATCCTCTTGCAATATTTTTGCACTTTTATCTAAGCACCAGAGACTGTGTGACTTATTTTTACCCATCTTTTCACTGTAGGAGTAGAGCTCATTTCTTTAGAGTAGTGGTTCTCAACCTTTGGATCATGACCCTTTTGGGGATCGAATGACCCTTTCATTGAGGTCACCCAATTCATAACAGTAGCAAAATTATACTTATGAAGTAGCAACATAAATAATTTTAAGGTTGGGGGGGTCACCATAACATGAGGAACTGTATTAAAGGGGCATGGCATTAGGAAGGTTGAGGACCACTGCTTTAGAGATGGGCCAAATTAGACAATAGTCATTGTGTTTGACATTAGAACCAGTTAGGTGACTTCTTTTCTTTGAACATATTATGTTTGCTTTTGAAAAACCCTTTTTCGCTTCTGTTGAACTTACAGAAATTGTTCCAGCAATATTTTCAGCTCTTTGAATACTTTAAGGAATTGCACAATTCACCCAATAATATATAATGGGCTCTGGGTGCCTAACCCAAAGCTGAAATAAATGACAGCATGTCATCCTCTGGTTGTTTGACACTTTTTCTCTTTAAGCTGTTTGTTTACTGAAGTACCAAACAGAAGGGGATTGTGACAGTCCGGGTAGACTAGAGGAACAAATTTCATAGACACGCATATTGATATAAGGAAAGGGTTTATATACAAAAGGAACGTGACACTGAGAAGGCATTCCAGCCCAGTTCAGTTCAAGGTCATAAGTCCGATATTAACCCATATGCCTGAAATCAGTCTACAAAGTCTCCTTCCGACTAACGAAGTCACAGGTCAGTGGGTGCAGAATCCTGGCAGGGGTCTCCCCATGGCTCCTCGCTTCCAGGGCTCAGGGTCCATCAATAGCAGAAGCAACTCATTGTTGGCAGAGGTCTCCACGTGGCCGCCCCAGCTTCAGAGGTCTGGCTCAATCAGGGCAAAGCCGTGTGGTCTCTCTGCCAGCTCCTCCAGCTTCTCAGATGCTGCCATCTTGTCTGTGATTAATCATCTCTGAAACTAACTCCCAACAACTGGGGAAGACAGCTTCTCATCTTCACGAGGGAAATATCACGAGATTTCCCAGAAGTCTCAGGAGAAAGCCATGCCCACACAGAAGCCTCTTTGGCTACTCAATGTCTCTCTCCAGATTAACAGGCCAGACTCCACCCCTACATCTCAATCATGAAATTAACACAAGCACATGACTGCCACAGGGATAAAAATGTATTCCATCAAATTTATGAAGAATTTTGTGAAAAGAATAAATAAATATTAAAAGGGTAGCTCCATATAGATTTGTTATGCCTACAGACAGAATAAACGCTACTACTTAGTGCTCAGAACATGCTGTTGCACAGATGAACATTTAAAAAGAGTCAGGAGTATAACTTTGTGTTAGTCTGGATAGACTAGAGAAAAAAAATTACAAATATGCATATGAATATAAGGGAGAGGTTTACATACAAGACCAATTGAACATTGAGAGAAACATCCCAACCACACCCAGTCAAGGTCATAAGTATGATATTAACTCATATGTCTGATACCAGTCTATAAATTATCTTCAGACTCATGAAACACATACAATGATGCCAAACGCAGAATGACCATAAGCCAGTGGGTAGAAAGTCTTTGGATCCAGTGGTGTTATAAGCATCTCCACATGGCTTCTCTAGGTCCAGGTTTCTGGCCTCTTCAGGGTAGGTTCATGTGACTTCTCCTTAGGGATGTCTCACAGGGAGCCAACCTTGTCAATCAAGTGTCTCCAAAGGGGTGAGAGAGTGTCTCCAGCTTCCAAGAAGGAAGTACAAGATTTCCCAGAATTCTCAGAGGAGAAGGCCATGCCCACACAGAGATCTCATTGGCTATCTCCATATTGACAGGCTGGACTCCACCCCTACCCTCTTAATCCTCAAATTGACAGCAGATTAGGTGACTGTCACAGGTGGCTCTACAAAAAATAACCTTAGGTGTCATTTTATCAACTGGTTAGCCAAATTCAACAAAAAAATTAGTTATCAGTTCTGCCAAACTGTTGTGAACCAGCTGACCCCACCCATCATGGTGACCCTTTAAGGACAAGGTAGAAATGCCTCTGAAGGTTTCTGAGACTGTAGCTCTTCATGGGAATAGACTGTCTCATCTTTCTCCCTTGGAGTGGCAGGTGGTTTCTGTTGCTGACCTTTCAGTTAGCAGGCCAACTCGTAACCACTGGATTACCAAGGCTCCTTTTCGATAGTCTTAGAAACACTATACAGACTTGCTGTGTGTCAGGCTTGACTTGGTGGCAGTGGGATTTGGGCATTCCAAGGGCTTTACTTAGCACTCATCACTTACTTAGCAATTATTTTAATCCCTACAGCTAATCTTGTAGGCAGATCCTCTTATTATCTCCATTTTACAAGGAAAGTGAATTAGAGACCGGTTAGGTAACTTGTAGCTAGTGTGTCTTCCAGTTTGTGATGGTAGAGGTGTGATGTAATCAGATCTGGCCTGATCTATTGAGCACATGTTTTCCTGCTGCTTGGTAAATTATCTTCAAATATCTACTTTGATGGGGGCAGTAAATTCATGGTAGAGTTATTTTTTCTCCTATTTCAGAAGCTTTATTAGCACTTTATCAACATCATACAATTAAATTATTCAGTTAACAAAAAGAGTTGTACAATTGTCACCATATTCAATTCTAGAACGTTTTCTTCTTCCTTGTACTTAAAACAATCATTTTATTGGGAAGCTCCTACAGCAATTACCACAATCCATCCATTCATCCATCCATTGTATGAAGCACATTTGTACATTTGTTGCCATCATCATTTTCAAAACATTTTCTTTCTACTTGAGCCCTTGGTATCAGCTCCTCATTTCTCCCCTCCCCTTTCCCCCTCCCTCCTTAACTAACTCTTGATAATTTATAAACTACTGTTATTTTTTCATGTCTTATACTGACCATTGTCTTCATCCACTTTTCTGTTGTCCATCCCTCATGCAGGGGGTTATATGTAGATCATTGTGATCCATTTTCCCTTTCTCCCCCCACCTTCCTCTTACCTTCCTTATATTGCCACTCTCATAATTGGTCCTGAGGGGTTTATCTGTCCTGGATTCCAGGTGCTGTAAGCTCTTATCTGTACCCATGTACGTGTTCTGGTCTATCCAGATTTGTAAGGTAGAATGGGGTTCATGTTAGTGGGGCTGGGTGGTGGGGGTGGTAGTAAGCTCTAAAGAACTAGAGAAAAGTTGTATGTGTATCAATGCTGTGCACCCTGACTGGCTTGTCTCTTTCTTGTGACCTTCTAAGATGTCCAATTGTCTACAGTTGGACTCTGGGGGTCTCCACTCGGCACTCCCCTTCATTTATATTGGTATGATTTTTTGTTCTGGGTCTTTGAAGTCTGATATCTGATCCCATCAACACCTCATGATCACACACGCTGTTGTGCTTATTTCCTGTGGTTTGTTGCTGCTCAGCTAGATGGCCACTTGTTTAACTTCAAGCCTGTAAGACCCCAGGTGTTCTATCTTTAGTTGGTCACCATCAGCTGTCTCACCACTTTTGCTCTGCACCGTTGTAGAATTCCTATCTCCCACGTACGAGACCTGGGTCTGACTCCTAGCCCAAGTACAGCATAGCACTCTTTGCCAGTGGAGGTTTGTGTGTCACTCTGATGCTCATCACCTTCAAAAGAGCATCCAGAAGGGCCGAGTAGCAAGAAAGGTGAACAAACATCAGTCTATGGCAACTCTGGATCTCAGTGGTCTGATCCCTCTGTGCACATGGTCAAAGTGAGTTGAGGGTTGATGGTGGTGGCTAATAACAACCCACTTAAATGCTTGATTTTCAACAAAATAGTCATTGTTTAAGGGCACCGGCACTAGAGAACAGTTGAATTATGCCCAGTTTTATAGCTGAAATGCTATACAAAGGAATATTGTTTCCATTTTAACTGCTTTTTCAGACTGTCTGATAGGACTTTGAGGCTGTCCATTTTGAAGAGAGGTATTCACAGAAGAAAATTTATGGGTTTTAAACTTATTTTCAGTACCAAGGGAGGCCATAAAATTATTGATGTGGCTGTATGTTCTTGGGAACAGATGAGTTCGATAATGAGTGTTTTCTGATAAAGACTCTTAAAAGCTAACAATTTCAGTTTAGCCTGTCACATACACAGTTCACATGGGAGGGAGAATTCTGAAAGAGCAATATCTTTTTTCCCCACTTCATTCCAGATGGTTGCCCTGTATGGAAATGAGAGGGTAATGGTGGCTTGTTATAGCCAGAAAAACCATTGAGGAGAGTCAGGGAAGCTGGAAAAATGGGGATCATGCCTAGTTAAAATATAATATTAATACTTAGTGACTCAGAAGGGTTATCTTCTATTATTTTCCAGGAGTTACTTGCACCTGAAAGGAGATAAGAAAAGGCTGTGCTTTTGTAAAAAGAGCAAACAATTAATAAAAATAGTATTAACTTTGTTGTCATATCTTATACAGGTTCCTGGTATTATTCTAAAACTTAAGAATTGATTCCATTAGAACCTCTTCTCCAGTTGCAGTTTCAATCTACTCAAAGGAAGGTTTATTACTAATATATGAAAAACAATGTCCAAAGTCATTAGTAATGATAGTCTAGCATTCTGAATTATTCCTCAGAAGATGAAATTCCACACTTTTCCTCATTTAGTTATGGACCAGACTGGTGGATCGGGAGGTAGCTTGATATTCCTTTCTTCTATCTCCACTTACTGCAGTAGGATCCCAAGTTCTTTATATCCAAACTATAACCGCACTGTCCCAGGGAGTTTGCCATTTGCTGAATATACAATAATCCATAGCATGTGCATGAGGCAGGAACTCACTACCAACAGTGGAGGGCATTTTTGAACCCTGGGACCCCGCACATGAAACCTTCTTGATCCAGGAAACAGCTGTGACACCACAGAAGTGGCAGAGGAGCAGCAGCAGGAGTACTAAGAGCTAGATCACGAGACAGACGGTGGACTTCCAGCAAGTAAAGCTGAATGCCTTCAAGGAAGAGCCTGGCTTGTAAAGTGGAGGGCTTCCAGGCATTTAATTGGTGGAGCTGGGTTTGCTGACCCTCGGATCTAGAGCTGACTGCCTTCAGGCTGAGTCTTACGGTGGAGTGACGTATCCTTTGGACATTAAGAGGAAACCCTAGAAGAAAATTGTAACATTGCCTGAGCAGCAGAGAAGCTAGGCCAAGTGGCTGAGAGTCAGAGAGTGACCAGCTTGCTGGCACGACAGAGAAGAGACTGTTCTGAGTGAACAACGTAGTCTGCATTTCTCACCAGCATTGTAACACATGAACGTATAAGAGCGAGTCTGTGAGTTCAGTGTGGTCATTTCAAGGCATGATCAAATGCAAGTGAGAAAGAGAGTGCTGCTCCTGTCAGAAGTGGTAGGAAATTGGAGAGTGGAGGTATTGTATAGCCTCAGCTTCACAGGAGTTGGCTTTGGGCAATTGCTGCTGCTGCTGCTGCTGCTGTAGATGGTGATGGTATTTTCCACCTCCCCCCTCATGTTAGAGAAGGTTAGATTTGGTCCCCACATTTTAAACAACACCATTCCAGGGGCATGTCTTACAATTTTCCTAGAATGGTTGTCCTTCTTGCAGATATCAGCAGCACAGGAAAATTATATGGCACTATCAATGCTGTGATTCTAAGGGGACCAAAAACCAAAAACCAAATTCTATGGCATTGAGTCTATGCCTCAAAACTATAAGCAGAAAGCCTCATCTTTCTCCCGTCTAGTGTCCGGCAGATTTAAACTGCTGACTTGTGATTCAGAGCCTGGTGTTTCACCCACTGTGCCTTTGGAGGTCCTTGGTTTGGCCCTTCCTCACTGCCATAGAGCAGATTTCTACACACAGGACAGAGAAGAACAACCACTGTGGATTTTGACACCTAACATCTTCATAGGAGCAGACTGCCTAGGTTTTTCTCCTGTGGAGCCCTAGGCTATTTTGAACTGCTGATCTTGTAGTTAGTAGCTTAGTGTGAAAGAAAGTTGCAGGAACAACCCTCAGAGCAACCCTATCTGGCTCCCAGTCAACTCTGGAGAGAGGAGTGCATTCAACAAAGGAGAAAATCCCATTCCTTTGCCATTCTTTCACCAGCTTTGAGTCTAAAGGTGGGTCTGAATTCCTCTGGCTGGCCTTTTTTCTCTATAGTGGGTGTGTTAGTCTGAGTACACTAGAGAAGCAAATTCATAGACACTCATCTCTATATAAGAAAGAATTTTTTTTTTGCATCACTGTCCTCTGGTGGCAGTGGGAGGCCCAGTCTTGCTCCTAGAGAGCAGCTGCTGGATTTGAACCACCAAGCCCTTTGGGCCACAGTTCCATACTCAACCACTACGCCACTGGGGCTCAGTAAAAGATCTTTATATACAAGAGCAACTGGATATTGAGAAAACATCCCAGCCCAGTCCAGATGAAGTCCATAAGTCCGATATTAGCCCATATATCTGATACCAATCTGTAAATTCCCCTTAGCACTCATGAAACACATGCAATGATGCCAAGTGCAAAGAAATCATAGGCCAGTGGGTGGAATCTTAAGTGTAGATCCAGTGGTGGTGGAAGCATCTCGGCTCAGGGGTTGGTCTCTACATGGTTCCTTCAGGTCCAGGGCTTTGGCTTCCATCAGCATATTTCCATGTGGCTTGTGCTCACTAATGTCTCACAGGGAGTGAGTGTGTGTCTCGCCTCTGGTGAGCTATTTATCCCCTAAGCACCTCCAAATGACCTCATCAAGCTGCAACCTGATTGACAGATTAAACTCCACCCCTTCACTCACAAGTCTCAGACTGACAACAGATTATGTAACTACCACAGTAGAGGAGACAATCTCATACCTGACAGAAAATCAACCGGGACTAGATTTCAGAAGGGTCTGAGTTGGAAAGTCCTGGGGCGTGGGGTCAGCTGTAAGCTGGACAGCATGAGATAGGGGGATGCTTGGTGGCCCTCTGCTAACTGATCCAGGCGACTTCCGTTGGACCAACTAACTTCTGATCCCACCTAGTTGACCCTAAAAATGCTTGGCTTAACTGCAGAGCTGTATCAATTACAGTAATTTCCATGAATTATTTACCGATTATCCTTAATTACCAGGCTGCATGATAGTGATTATGCATATCATCAAATGTGTGCCAGATCAACTTGGTTGCAAGATTTATTTAGCTGTCACACTAATCATTGTGCACATCTGCTTAGTTTTTTTGTGAGTTACTTACATCTTTTGGACATTTACTCGCAAACAATGGAGGTAACGTTGGAAGGCTCTTGATACTCATTGCTGAAAGAAGATAGAAAGGCAAGCAATGGTGATTAGAATGTGTTTTTTAAAACTAATACATTTAGATGATTAGAGGTGGAGCTAAAGTAAGGTCAATTGTTCTCCTGATAAAGTCTTCTTCATTATACTATAAAGATTTTCAGGATAAAGACTTTCATCTTCTTCATTTTTCTCCTAGTGACAGCTTAGGTTTTGTGCTAACTTCTCTGGGGCAGGATTCTCAGAGACTTGGCAGTTATGCTCTACTAGGATAGTCAGCTCCATCATGAGATCTGCTATGGACAACCAATCACCTGAAAGTATGGTCCGCTTCCAGGGTTAGGAGACATTATATAAAAGCTTTCTCACTTTTTCTGAGTCTGGATCCTCTATCTGGTCTTTCATTCTGTGTTAGTCCAAGCAGATTAGAGAAACAAATTCATAAACATGCATATGGATATAAGGGAAAGGTTACTATACAAGAGAAATAGAACATTGAGAAAACCTCCTAACCCAGTCCAGTCCAAAGTCATAAGTCTGATACCAGTCTATAAAGTCTCCTTACGACTTACGAAGTACATATGATGACACGAAGACAATCACAGATGAGTGGGTGCAGTCTTGTGTGTCTGGTAGCAGTAGAAGCATCTCAGCACTTGCTGGGGTCTCCCTGTGACCTCCTGAGCATCTCAGCACTGGCTGGAATTTCCACGTGGCTTCTCTGACCTCAGAGGTTTGGCTCCATCTGGGCAAGCTCACGTGGCCTCTTCTCTGGCTCCTCCATTCTCCAGGAATCAGGATTGATCAGCATGCTATCATCTCATCTTGTCAGCCCGGAATCTCAGTCAAGTCTTTCTACTCCAATTGGGAAATACTGTGAGATTTCCCAGAATGCTCAGGAGAAAATCATGCCCACACAGAGTCCTCTTTGGCTATCTCTAGACTAATAGGCTAGACTCCACCCTTACTCTCCCAATCATGAGATTGACATCAAGTACATGACCGCCACACATTCTTTGGTTCTTTGGACTTGAGCTAACAGCCTGTCATGTGATCTGCCAATGCCCAGAGTTGTTAATGGCCTGTCATCTGACCTGTTGATCTTGCTTTCATCAGTCCCTATATCTATGTGAGTCAGGAGAAACTGTCGCCTAACATCTGACCCCACAGTCTTGAAACTTGCCTAGACTTGGAAGTTGTGTACTTCTCCAACGATAGGAGCCATATTCTTGATATAATTGCTTTCTCAATGTACATCTGGAAGCTTCAGTGGCTTTGCTTCTCTACAGAATTTAGCTTAAGACTCTACCCTAGTGTATCACATGATAGGAACTCCACAAACATTTGTTTTACATTTTCAACAGTTTTAATGACATATAATTCACATAGCATAAAATTAGATGGTTTACATTCTTTTTTTTGGGGGGGGGGAGGTGCATCACTGCCCTTAGGTGGTGGGAGTAGGAGGCCCAGCCTTTGCTCCGTGGATCTGGAATCAAACCTCCATCCCAGTGAGCCGCAGTCCCGCGCACAACCACTACGCCACCAGGGCTCAGTGGTTTACATTCTTAAAAAAGAGTTGTACATGAGCAAATCTCTGTTGAGGGATGTTGGAGTGAATTCTAAATGGCAGTAGGTTTTATTTCATAGTCAAGAATCCTAGTGGTGATGAATACAAAGTAACATACCATTTATTCTGAAGGTTCATAAGACCATGCACATGGTATTTTATGGAGTCAAAATACTGTACATAGAATGGAATACAGAAGTGATATGCCTTGACTTTATGGTATCCAAGGCTCATATCACAGAGCAGTTGGTGGGGTTGAATTGCTGAGCTTGTGGTTAGTAGCCCACTATGTCACCCACTATGCCATTAGAGTTTCTAGGTATATTCATAGCAAAAGTAAATAAATCCTCTGTCAAATATATATATGTATATTTACATTTATATATATACAAATATATATTCATGGATATGGTAATTAGATTTTATGTCAAATTGACATAGGGGTAGAATCCAATCTGTCAGTCTGGTCAAAGCCTGATGATGTCTCCTGGGGAATGTGACTTTTTTATAAGGGGAGAAACAGAAGATGTCTCTTCTCTCTCTGCCCCCATCATGTCCCTGCTTTCTGGGACTCTGTGTCTGCCTTCAGGGATAGCCCCTGTGGGCTGCCCAACCCTGAGAGCTGTCAGCATCTGCCATGCTTCCCCTAATCTTGGATCCACGAGACTCTGCACTGACCAGTCTTTGAACTCTCTGCTTTCCGATCCACCTTTCTGCACCATCGGTCTGTAGCTGCATGATTTAAGAGGAATTTATGTGCCAGCATTGGACTTATGGACTTGAGTTGGAATATGCCGGGGGCGTCTTTTGAGCATAACGTTACTTCTTGATATAAAGTTCCTTCTTAAACCTATGCGAGTGTCGCTGATAACATGTTCAAAGTATGGGAGACAAAGTCTTATCTCATTTTCTAAGGAGCGTTCTGTCTGTACTTCTTCCAAGAGAGATTTGTTTGTTCTTTTGGTGGTCATGGTGCATTCAATATCCTTCACCAGAATCATAATTCAAACCATCACCTATTCTCTAGTCTTCTTACTTAATTTTCACCATTCACATGCTTAAGAGGTGAGCAAGAGTACCATGGCTTATGTCAGGTGCACCTTAGTCCTCAAAGAGACATACTTGCGCTTCAACACTCTAAAGAGATCTTGTGCAGCAGTTTTACCCAATGCATTGCGTTGTTTAATATCTTGACTGCTGCTTCCATGAACATTGATTGTGGATCCAAACAAGATAAAATCCTTGATGCTTTAAATCTTTTCTCTATTTGTCATAATGTTACCTAATGGTTTAGATGTGAGGCTTTGGGCTTTCTTTTTTTTTATTTTTTCTTTTTGGCATCACTGCCCTCTGGTGGTGGGAGCTGAAGACCAGCCATTGTTCCTGTGGAGCTGCTGCTGGAATTGAACCTCCATCCCAGTGGGCCACAGTCCCGCGCACAACCTCTACGCCACTGGGACTCAGCCCGGCTGGGTTTTCTTTACGTTGAGTTGTAATTCATAGTGAAGGCTGCAATCCTTGATCTCCAACAGCACGTGCTTCAAGTCCTCCTTACCTTCAGCAAGCGAGGTCGTGTCATCTGCATAGTGCAGGCTGTCAGTACGCTTTCCTACCATTCTGAGGCCATGTTCCTCTTCACATCGTCCAACTTTTCTGATGGTTTGCTCAGTATGCAGATGGAATAAGTATGGTGAGGGATACAGCCCTGAAGCACACCTATTCCGATTTTAGACTGTGCTGTATTCCCTTGTTCTGTTGAATGCATCCCTTTCAGTGCATGCACAGTGAAATGTTCTGGAATTCCCATTTTTCTCAATGTGGTCAGTAGCTTGTTAGGACTCTTAGAGTTGGATGTTGTAACATAGTCAATCAGGTACAGGTAAATATTTTTCTGGGAGTCTCAGCTTTCAGCCACGATCCACTTGCCATCAGGGATGTTATCCCTTACTCCCCATCTTCTGAGTCTAGCTTGAATTTTTGGAATCTCCCTGTCTATGTGTTGCAGCAACTTTTCCCATCCAAGTACTAACCAGGCCCGACCCTGCTTAGCTTCCGAGATCAGACGAGATTGGATGTGTTCAGGGTGGTATGGCCGTAGACTGCAGCAACTTCTATTGAATGATCTTCAGCAAAATACTACTTGTATGTGACATTAATGGTATTGTTAAGTAATTTCCACATACTGCTTGTTTACCTTTCTTTGGAATGGAAATAAATATGAGTTTCTTCCAGTTGGTTGGCCAGGAAGCTGTGTCTCAAATTTCCCAGCATAGATGAATGAGTGCTTCATTACTTTGCTCAAACAGTTCAATTGGTATTCCTGTAACCTTTTTTGAAGGGGTTTCAAAAAGTTTATGGAAATATAGCATTGAAGGATTATGAAAATTTCCATGAACTTTTGGAACTCCTAGGATCTGATCTTTTGAAAGGAGTGTGTGCCAACAAACTCAGGGACAAGGAAACAGCAAGCGATTTAAAATAGTTGTAGAGCATAGGATGCCTGATGGGACTTGATAAAGTACAATGTAGCCTCGAGAGGCTACATTGAAATCCCAATGAATGCCAAGCATAATAGTAGGGGACAAAAGAAAGTAAAAGGAAACAGGGAAACCGCCATTCCCCCCCAAAACAAAACAAAACATAAAACAGAGGAAAGAACTAGAAGGCAAAGGACATTTATAGAGGCTTAAGTACAGGCATGCACATATGTAAATATATGTATATATAACTATAGGGAAACAGATCTATGTACATATTTCATATGTTAAGTATTATGGTAGGAGATGGACATGGGCTTCAATCCAAGTACTCCCTCAATGTAAGAAAACTTTGTTCTGCGATGCCTACCTGATATAAATGCTGAAGACAAAATAGGTGCATAAGCAAATGTGGTGAAGAAAGCTGATGGTGCCTATCGAAAGATACAGAATCTGGGGTCTTAAAGGCTTGAAGATAAACAAGCAGCCATTCCGTTGAGAAGCGATAAAGCCCGCATGGAAGAAGCACACCAGCCTGTGTGATCATGAGGTGTCAATCGGTATTGGATAATAATAGATTATTATCAGGTATTGGGCATCAGAGACCCAGAACAAAAAAAGTCATATCAATGTGAATGAGGGGGAGGGAAGAGTGGAGACCCAAAGTCCATCTGTAGCACTTGGACATCTCCTTACAGATGTGTCACAAGGAAGAAATGAGCTAATCAGGGTGCAGGGTAGCACCGAGCAAACACAACTTCAACTAGTTCTTTAATGCTTCCTCCCCCGCCCCCCACTGTCATGAAGTCAATCCTACCTTACAAATCTGGCTAGATCAGAGCATATACACAGGTACAGATACAAGAGCTGGAAACACATTGAATCCAGGACAGATAAACCCCTCAGGAGTAATAATAAGAGTAGCATTACCAGGAGTGTAAGGGTAAGATGGGGGGAAAAGGAGGAACTGATCACAATGATCTACATATGACCCCCTCCCAGGGGGACAGATGGCAGAAAGTGAGTGAAGGGAGACAGCAGTCAGTGTAAAACATCAAAAAAAATAGATTATTAAGGATTCATGAGGGAGACAAAGTGGGAAAGGGGGAAATGAGCTGATATCCATGGCTTAAGTAGAAAGAAAATGTTTTGAAAATGATGAAGGCAGTATACATACAAATGTGCTTGACACAATGGATGTATGTGTGGATTGGTATAAGACCTGTAAGAGCCCCCAATAAAATTATTAATGAAAGAAATCTGTCCTTTTGTGATTGGCTTATTTCACTCAGCAAATTGTCTTCCACATACATTCATGCTCTGAGCTACTTTGCACTCATCATTATCCTGCAGCGTTGTATAGTATTCTGTTGTGTGCATATCCATATTTCTTCCTTCCTTCCTTTAAGAATCATTTTATTAGGGGTGCTCATAGCTCTTGCACCAATCCACGCATCAATTGTATAAGCATATTTGCACGTATGCTGCCATCATTGTTTTCTAAGCATTTGCCTTCTATTTGAGCCCTTGATTATCTATCTGCTCTTCTTTTCTCCCATTCCTCCGCCACCTCCCATCCTTGGGACTCCTTGAAAATTATTAATTATTATCAATTTTATATTTTTTCACCGACCGCTGTCTCCCTTCACCCATGCTTCTGTTGTTCAACCCACTTGTATGCTATGTGTCAGTCATTGAGATCGGTTCCCTCACCCTCCCCTCCTCCCTCCACCTTCCCGCTACCCTCCTGGTGTTGCCACTCTCATTATTGTTTCTGAGACGTATATCTGACCTGGATTCAGTGTGTTTATCTGTACCAGTGTACATGCTGTGGTCTAGCCAGAACGGAAAGGCAGGACAGGGGGTCACATTATTGGAGGGAGAGAAAGTCTCAACAAACCAGAGGAAAATTGTGTAGTTCATCGGTGCTGTACCGTGCCTGGTTGACTCATCCCTTCCTTGTACCCCTTCTATGAGGGGATGTCCTAACTTCTGCTTTCTGTAGTTTCTCTACTCATTCTTCCACTGGTAGTCTTTGAGACTGTTTCCATCTCTTTGCTATTAGGAATGGTGGTGCAACAAAGATAGGTGTGCACATGTCTCTTTGGGGCATGGATGTTTTTCTATGTTATAGACTAAATAAATAGGATTGTATTTCTGTGTCCAACTTAAAAAGATCATTTTATTGGGGCTCTTACAGCTCTTATCACAATCCATACATACATTAATTGTGTTAAGCACATCTGTACATGTATTGCGATCATCATCTTCAAAGCATTTCCTTTCTGCTTGAGCCCTGGGTATCAGCTTATTCCCCACCCCTTTCTCTCCTTCCCCCTCCCTCCCTCATGAGCCCTTGTTAATTTATAAATTATTATTTTTCATGTCTTGCACTGACCACTGTTTCTCTTCACACACTTTCTGTTGTCCATCACCCTGGGAGGGGATTATATATTGATAATTGCGAACAGTTGCCCCTTTCTTCTCCTTACTTTCACCTTACCCTCATGGTATTGCTGCTTTCATTATTGTTCCTGAGGGGTTTATCTCTCCTGGATTCCCTGTGTTGCGAGCTCTTGCCTATACCAGTGCACATGCTCTGATCTAGGTAGAATTGGGATTTTGATCATTGGGGAAGGAAGCAGTAAACAAGCAGTGAAAAGTTGTATTTCGTCAGTATACACTGACTGGCTTGTCTCTTTCTTGTGATCCTTCTGTAAGGGGATGTCCAATTGTCTACAGATGGGTTTTGGATCTTCACTCTGCCTTCCCCTCATTCACATTGATATAATTTTTTGTTCTGGGTCTTTGATACTCAATCCCATTGACACCTCATGATCACAGAGGCTGGTGTGCTTCTTGCATGTGGGCTTTGTTAGCTGACTTCTCAACTAGTTGACTGCTTGCTAATATTTAAACCTTTAAGACCTTAGACACTATAGCTTTTAATAAATGGGCACCATCCGCTTTCACCACTGCATTTGCTTATGTACCCATTTTGTCTTCAGTGATCGTGTCAGGTAGGTGAGCATCATGGAATATTGGGTGATTAGAACAAAGTTTTCTTGCATTGATGGAGTATTTGAGTCAAGGCCCAATGTCAATCTGCTACCTCAGTACTTAATATATAAAAATATGCACATAGATCTATTTTCCTATAATATGTATCATTATGATTTATCACATAAATATAAATATGTTTACATATGTTCATGCCTATACTTAGAGCTCTATAAATGTCTTTTGCCTTCTAGGTCTTTCCTCTATTTTCTTTACATTCGGGTTTTGGTAATTCCTCTCAGGGATACATTGCCCTTGATCAAGTCCTTCCCAGGCATCCTACTTCCTCCTCATCATTTATTTTAGATCACTGTTGTTCTTTTGTCCCTAGGTCTATTGGCACCTGCTCCCCCCTCCACCCCCCACACACACATCCTCCTCTACATGTCCCTCCAGAACCATCAGTCCAGTTGTTTTCTCTTCCACATTGTTCATCCCACCCACCTTATTTAGGTAGACAAGCAGAGACAATAATACGGATTACAGCAAAACAAAACAACAAAATAAAAGAAAACAACAGCAGCAGCAACAACAAAAACCAACAACAAAAAAATGCTGGGAAAAACCCTGAAGCTACAGCTCAGGGAGTGGGGTGCTTCTTATCAAAGCACACAGGAGAGAATACAGAAGGAAGGAGAGTAGAACACATCCTGGCCCATCAAGCCCCAAAGACAATATTCCTGCTTGGAGCAGCCAATGAGCAGAGAGGACCATAGGGCTGGTGCCACCATGAGACAGGTCATCCCTCACTCATAGGTTTAGGAGTGGGGGATGGGGGAGGTGCAAAACTGGAGACACAATTTGGGAATTGTGTCTGATTGGACCCCACCACACTGGGGCGAAACACTAAGGGTTTGCAACAGAGCAGCAAGGGAAGCAAAGCAATGAAGTTCCCAAAGAATCACAAAAATAGACTTTGGGCCCAGAGTGTGGGATCCCATGAAACTCTATTGGAAAACACTCCTAAAGGTCGTCAAACAGACCTGGAACTGTTTGTTGACTTTTCTTTTTGTTTTTGTTGCTTTTTGTTTGTTTTGTTGTTTCATTTTGCTTTGTCTTGTTTTCATGCTTATTATCATAGGTAGGAATCATTATATCATTTTTCATAGCAGTCGCACTTTTCTATAGTTCTATATAGTTCTCCATTTTCATGAGACCCAAGTAAGATTGTTGGAAATCCAATTGCTTTGGGTTTCCACTCTGCACTCCCCCTCATTCACAATGATATGATTCTTTGTTTGGGGGCTTTGATGCCTGAGACCTGATTCTGTGGACACCTCATGATCACACAGGTTGGTGTTATTCTTCCATGTGGACTTTGTTGCTTCTCAGCTAGATGGCCAATTGTTTATCATTAAGCCTTTAAGATCCCAGATGCTATACCTTTTGCTAGCTGGGCACCATCAACTTTCTTCACATTTGCTTATGCACCTGCTTTGTTTTCAGCGATCATGTCAAGGAAGGTGAGTGTCATGGAATGCCAGATTATTAGAACAAAGTCTTCTTGCATTGAGGGAGTTCTTGAGTCCAGGCCCAATGTTCATCTGCTACATGAACACTAAACCTATAAATATATGTACATAGATCTATTTCCCCATTGTCATATATATATTTACATATGTACATGCCTGTATTTAGACCTCTATAAATGTCCTTTGCCACCTAGTTCTTTCCTCTATTTTCTTTTACTTTCCTCTTGTCTCACTATCCTGTTCAGCCTTCATTTGGGTTTCAATAATTCCTCTTGGTTACATTGCTCTTGTTCAAGGTCTACCAGGCCTCCTACACCCTCCTCACCATCAATTTAAGATCACTTGTTTCCTTGTCCCTGGGTTTGTTACACCCACTTTATTTTTCCCCACCTTCCCCTCTCCCATGTCCCCCCAGAACCATTGGTCCTATTGTTTTCTCCTTCAGATTGTTTATCTATCGTATCTAGATAGACATGCAGAGATAATAATGTGCATAGAAACAAGAGAGAGCAAAACAAAGCAACAAAACAAAGCAACAACAAAAAGAAAAGCCTATAAATAGTTAAAGGTCTGTTTGTTTACCTTTAGGAATGTTTTCCAGTTGAGTCTGATAGGGTGCCACTCCTTGATCCCACAGTCTATTTTGAAATTCCCTGGGGACTTGATTGCTCTGCTGTGGGGACATCTTTTAAAACCTTTTCCTCATCCCACTTCCATCTACTGGTTATGGAATCCATTGATTATCATCTGAGAAGAATTACTTTGTGGTTGTCAATTGAGGATGCCTCTTCATAATAATGTTTAAATGTAATATCATTTAGAGAAATTTGTTCTATTGCTTTCATTGATTATTGACAAAATCACATTCGAATGAGTGAATATGATAGGCAAGGTGTGATTTTATTACTTCTGGATTTTGGATTAGTATATACCCCCCACCCCATTAGAAATAGGCAAATCATGATTGCAATGAAGAATATTGAAAGAGGATCCTGAATGAGGCAAACAGTTTAGGTGTTGGTGGCTTGAACTTACCCAGGGCCCCTCAGAAGAAAGATTTGGTGATCTGCATCTGTTCAAATGACAGCCAAGAAAATTCCACGGGACACAGTTCTACTTCATAACACATGGCATTGCTATGCCTTGGGATTGCCTTGACAATGAGTTTTGTCTTTTTTGGTTTAATACTGGAAGTATCCAGATTAACAGTAAAAGTTGTGGAAGGGATACTAAAGTTTTTTCTAAGAACGTATTCTATGAACTTTTAAATACACATGTATCTCATTTTGTACTGACAAAACGCAACCCAGTTCAATAATTTGTACTTCATCTAAAGGAACTTATTTGCTGAAGTTGCCAAGAGGATTTATTTTAAGAGGAGTCCAGCAGCTTAAAGTCTTGTCGGCAGCTTCTGGATTGAAAATCCAAAGCAAAGAAAGCAATAAATTGATGCTTTATTCTAACAGGACCTCCATGGGTCAACTTCTTTTGAAAAGGAAGGTGAAAATTTCCCTATGCATCAAGAGATGTGTTCCTGCTCCTAATCCTCATGTTTAAAAACATGTCTATCAGGGGAGAGAATGTTTCATGTCTTTATCAAGTAGGGCATAACACAATTGGAAATTGGTTGGTGATTGACTGGGTCTCCGAAATCTGTAGTAGAATGAACTCTTGGGATATATAAGAGTTGCTTGCACAGCATGACTGAAGAAAGACCCTGTGAGTAGGAAAGGTTGCAGATGAACGAGGCCAGAAAGGGGAAACTTCCACAGGCTCAAGCTGCACAGACGTGTGTTGTTAGGCTCTGCGAGCATTTACATTTGATCTTTGTGGCTAAAAGAAACATAGTCTCAGAAGGCCCTAACGGTCCTCTTCTTTCCCCTCCTTCAGACACCTGGACCTAGGAAAACCCATGTAACATAAGGACCTCTTTGTATGCTCTCAAGTCAGGGCTGCTACTGGTCGACAAGCTGAGAGAGTTGAGGAGAAGCCCAAATTGCAGCCGCACAAGACCACATTGTTGCAGCTCTGGGGTTTTGGGACATTTTTGGCACACTGGTCATTTTGCACACCCACAGGAGCTTAGAGTTGTGGATATAGCCACCAACAGGGAAAATATTTGATAGCGGATCCCTTTCTGGAAATTCCCATGTGATGAACAAGGATGTGCAGTGTCATTTGGGTTTCATATTAAAATTTCTTGAAGCGAGCCCTAGGACTTGACTGGGTTCTCAGGTCTGTCTGTTAATGAAATAGGAAATGGACTATTGCAGCCTTAGGATTGCATTGCAGTCATATTAACCAAAAAGGGGCTAATTTACATTTGTGCCCATGCCATCAATGTAAATTGGTTATTAGCTGTTTATGCTAAAGAGCAGTAATATAAAACATCAAGGTAGCTTTATTAACTGTATTTGGCACTCTGAAATCTGCTGTGCATGGAGTTTGCAATCACTGATTTTTTCTCCCTCCATGCAGTATGGTATTTGCTCTGCCTAATTAACATATTTATTAACAAATTACTGCCCTCCCTATAATTTGCATTTTATAACACATCGCCACAGTGAGGTTAATCAGACAGTACTGTGTCCTGCTTTTGTGTGTCTACTAGGATGCTGCATTGGCCCTTTTGTCTTCGCTTGTCTTCATTTCTTTTTAGGCAGGGGTAATGAAAGAAAAGTGGCATTTGCAAACAATAATAATAGGGGGCTAATGAGGATGTGAATGCCTTCTGGTCGTTGCAGATATTTTTTGAACTGGTGTTCCTCTGCTCAAAAACCCATCTCCTTGCTTACCATCTGTACAGATCCTACTTCTCATTCATTTTTAATGTCACTGTATGGTGTAGAAATCTTATGTGAGGAGTCAAGAGCAAAGAGAATACGGTCACATTCTTTGAGAAATAAATCAAAAAGAAATGTTATTTCAGGAGAGGATTGTTAGAACACTTTCAGGTCGTTGTGCTGTAGTGCTGCTGTGTGTTTCAATGATACAGGAAGCTGTGCCATAAGGATTCCAAATATCAATGGTGAATCAGTATTTCACATATTAAAACCCCCCTGGTGAACAGGTTTGACCAGAGTTTTGTGGCTAAGACAAACTAGGAAGAAAGACCTGGTGATGTACTTCTGAAAATGAGGCGATGTTAGGTTGGGTTCTTTGAACACACAGACACACAGACACATACACGTGTGCCTGCATGTACACATATCATTGCCATCTCTCTCTTTATACGTAGATATGTGTATGTATATATGTACATAGGTAGTCCTAGTTGTTAGGTGCCTCCAGTCTGTTTCCACTCACAGAACCTCTGTACAACAGAATGGAACACTGCTCTGTCCTGTGTCATGCTCACAATTGTTCTTAGACTTGAGCCCAGCGTTGTGGCATGGAGGTCAATCCATCTGGTTGAGTGTTTTCCTCTTTTGTGCTGACTTTCTGCTTCACCAACCACGATGCCTTTTCCAGGGGGAAATATGTATATGTGTATTTTTAATATGTGGTATGTGGCTATATATTTCTTTCTTTTCTTAAAAATGGCTCACACAATTGTAGAAGCCAGTAAGTTCTGTCTGGCTCAAGTCTCTGGGTCAGAAGCTAGGCTAGAGTCTTCTTTTTACTCATGTGTCTGGGGGGGGGGGCCTGATGAGCTAGGAAGCAAGAAGATGAACTAGGATAAACCATGCAAAGGCAGATGAATCCAAGAAATCAGTTCAGTCTTGTGACCGCAGAGCTCAATGACTCCAAGTTCAGCAGGCCAGATGACCAGTCACATGGCAGCTTGCAGATAGCTCCAAAAGTTTGTCGGGACTATGGCAGATCACGGATTCAGATCCAAAGAACCAGATAGCAGTGAGCTAAACCACTGAGACTCCTGACCCAGAGAAGTGAGTGGAAGACCTAACACACAGTTAACGAAAAGCTTATGGGTCACCGCAGAACATTGACTCCCTGCCTTTGGATCCAGCATCAGAGGGAAACAATTGCTTGAGGAGGACATCCGGTTTGGGCCAGGTTGGCCATGGCCTTTGATATGGATTGGTACAATCACCACAGAGAAGAACGCGAGACTGCCATAGGAGAAGGCATAGGGTTAGGGTTAGGGTTTCCTTCTCGGTACATCAGATCTTCAGGAGTTGGAGTCAACTTGATGTCAGTTATCTATCCTTCTGTGCTATAAAAGAGTCCAGAAATGAGATTCTTACCCCGAGTACAGGCATCAGCATTAAGTAGCACACTCTAGAGTTCCTTCCCTAGAGATTACAACACCCAGCCAGAATGGAGCTATCTCAAGGTTTTCTTGACTCATTCATCGTCGTGGACAGAGGACGGAGAATGGCCTCTCTGGGTTTCAGAGATTTTTACATCTTTAGAGGATCAGACAGCCTCATCTTCGTTCCAGGGAAGGACTGGTCTTTTGAACTGCTGACCTCGTAGCTAGCAGCTCAATGTACAGCACTCTACTACCAGAACTCCTTTATTTATTTACTTATTTATTTCTTCTTCTTTTTTTGGGGAGGGGGCATCACTGCCCTCTGGTGGGAGTAGGAGGCCCAGCCTTGCTCCTGGAGATGTGCTGCTGGATTTGAACCACCAACCCAGTGGGCCACAGTCCCACACTCAACCTCTAAGCCACTGGGGCTCAGCCCAGAACTCCTTTTTTAGACTAGCATTTTAAAACTGGTTTGTGCTGCAACATCCCTTTTGGGGTTTATATTTTAATGCTCCCCTTTAATTGAAAGTGTGCAATGATTTTACATTTAGTCTTTAAAAGTTAAAACAACTTGAGTGTTGTTTTGAGAATTTGGGGTAGAATTTGGTATGAAGCCTTAAAATAATTGGAATCCATTCATAAAAATCCTGAACTGGGTCTACCATTTAAACAAAAAATTGCTATTATTAGTTAGCTGCCATCGAATCAGCTCCCAACTCATGGCCCCTATACACAACGGAATGAAATGCTGCCTGACTCTGCTACTCTAACATCTGAGGGTTTTCATCCACTCAGACTTGCCTCAGAAGAAAAACCTGGCAACCTACTTGTGAAAAGTCATGCCATTCATGTACATAGATGATTTTATATATATATATACATATACATATGATGGAGCATTAGATCTACGTGCATATACTTATACGATTAGTATTAAGATAGCAGATGGGCATTGGACCTCCATTCAAGTGCTTTCTCAACACAAGAACACTTTGTTCTATTAAATTGGCATTCCATGATGCTCACCTTTCCGACATGATAACTGAAGACAAATGTGTGCATAAACAAATGCGGTGAAGAAAACTGATGGTGCCTGGCTAGCAAAAGACATAGCATCTGGGGTCTTACGGCATGAGAGTAAACAAATGGCCATCTAGCTTGGAAACAGCCAAAGCCCACATGGAAGAAGCACACCAGTCTGTGTGATCACAAGGTGTCAAAGTGGCCAGTTATCAGATATCAAAGAACTAAAAATCATATCATTGTGTGCCCACTTTCCTGATATGATCGCTGAGGACAAATGTATGCACAAGCAAATGTCGTGAAGAAAGCTACTGGTAGCCAGCAATCAAAAGAAATAACATCGATGGTTTTAAAAGCTTGAAGGTAAACAAGTGGCCATCTAGCTCAGAAGCAACAAAACTCACATGGTAGAAGCACACCACCTTATATGACCATGAGGTGTCGAAGGGATTAGACATCAAAGAACTAAAAATTATATCATTATAAATAAGGAGGAGTACAGATTGGGCACCCAAAACCCATCAGCGGGTGAAGCAACATCGCCTTACAGAAGGGAGGAGACAAGTCAGTCAAGGTACAGGGTAGCAATAATCAAATATGCAACTTTCCTCTAGTTCTTAAATGCATTCTCTCCCCTACTATCGTAATCCCAATTCTACCTTATAAATCAGACTAGACCAGAGGATGTACACTGGTACAGATAGGAATCAGAAACATGGGGAATTCAGGATAGATAATCCGTTCAGGACCAGTGGTGAGAATGGTGATACTGGGAGGGTGAAGGGAAGGTGGAGTAGAAAGAGGAAATCAATTTCAAGGATCTACATATAACTTCCTCCCTGGGGTTTGTACAACAGAAAAGTGGGTGAAGGGAGACATTGGACAGTGTGCGATATAAAAATAACAATAATTTATAAACCATCAAGGGTTCATGAGGGAGGGAGAGTGGGGAGGGAGGAGAATATGAGGAACTGATGCAAAGGCTTAAGTAGAAAGAAAATGTTTTGAGAATAATGATGGCAACAAATGTACAAATGTGGTTTGCATACAATGGTGTGTATATTGATTGTGATAAGAGTTGTATGAGCCCCCAATAATATGATTAAAAAGTAAACATGTCCAGTCATTGAGAAAATTCTACAGAGCACAAGGGTTCACATGAGTTAGAATCAGCATCCACAATTTTATTGTTTCTCTTCAAGACTGGATTTCTTCCTGAATTGTAGATGCAATTAGGTGAATTTTTAGCACCCTATCATTTGATCTTTCTGATGATCCATTTAGATTTGCTCTAGTTTTTACTGCTTTCTGGTTTCTCTTTGATTGAGGTTTTTAATCTGTCTTACTTTGTTATTCTTGTTCTTAAAAAAATGTTTTTCTGTATATGAAATGCAGAATAGGTAAATCTATAGAGACAGTTCTGGAAGAATGGTTCCTTGGGGAGGTTCTGGGGGAAATGAGGAATTGGTCACAAGGAGGACAGGTATGATGAAAATGTTATAAAACTTATTGTGGTCATGTTTGTACAATTCTTCCTGAAGTGATTGAACTATTGAATTGCATGATATGTGAATTATATGTCATTAAAACGGTTGGAAAGAATAATACTGGATTTCTTCAACAGTTGCAAGAATAAAGTAAATTACTAAAGTACCAGAAAAACACCAAATTTGGCCAAGACTATGGTCTACATTCTTATAGCAGTTAAGGAAATTCAGACTCAGAATGACCTACACTCCGGAGGAGAACTGCTTCAGTGTACTTCTGAGACTGTGTATCTTCACAGGGGCAGATTGCCTCAATTTGTCCCTTAGAATGATTAGTAGGTTTGAACCAATAACTTTGTGATTATCAATCTAACACTTAACTCACTATGCCACTCGTGTTCTTGACTGTGGTCTGCATGTCCAATTTTTGTGACACAGCCCAATGACACAGTAACATTAGTATGCCATATATTGCATTGTGATGGTTATCTGCCATCCAGTTGGTTCCAGCCCACAGAGACACTGTGCACAACAAAGGCAACCCTGCCTGGTCCAGTGTCATTCTCATAATTGTTCCTGTGCTCGAGCTTATTGCTGCAGCCACAGCACAGTGCTCAACGTGGTGTTAGTTTAGCATTTTCACTCCTCCTGTGAAGGAAAGCAGTTAATTTTAACTCTGAGTATCAAGGGGAAGCAAAGAAAACCTTAAAGCAAGTTTCTTAATTTGGGATTAATTTGTAGGTCCCAAGCATCTGGATGGGCTTTAGTAGGTTTATGAATTTCTTGAAATTGAATAAAATTTTTTTTGAGTAGACAGCTGAAGACATTTACCAGAGTCTCAAAAGGTTTTTTGTCCCTGCTCCATACTGATTTTGGATTTTATGATTATGAATGTGTACCGGGTCTGATCAGAGCCTCATGGAGCCATGAGGAAGGCAGGTTCCTAGGCTTGACCTGCTGTGGTCCCTGGCAGAACCACACAACTGGGATGAAACCCAGGTGGCTGGTTATTGTGGAGAAGTTGGAGAGGCAGTAGCCACAGGTATGTAATAAGATGCAGTCAGTTCTCCAGTTGGTGTAGGTGAATTGTGTGCGGGAGGCAACCTTAGGTCAGTGTCCTGAAGAAGGCACACCAATAGCTATTCATTTATTCATTTCTGCAGGATAATAGATTCAGGGATATCTTTGAGGAAATAGAGCCACATGGTGCTACATAAATTTCATTACTCTTATTATCATCACTCCATTTTTAATTTGATTTAAACATTTTATTGGTCCTAATTGTAGCAGTTATGAATGTTGATGCTATTTTCTGCCATTTCTAATTTCTATAAAGAATACAGATCTTTCCTTCTTAATAATCGAAAATGACTCCTGCTTAATGGCTTCATGCATTCATATGGAATTTCAATCTTTGGCTTTGACATTAAGGGTTAGTGCATATTATCAGCTCCTTTTAAAATTACACTGCTTCCTCAACTCAGTAATGTCACTCTCTATGATCTAATAGTCTGGTGTTTTTTATTACGAAGGAAAATTAGCTAATTTGGGTTGCAAAATCCCCCCCGCTAAATAAACATTTATATATGCCAAAAAAGTGAAGTTTTGTCATTTATTGGGATTTGCTGAAAAATGTGAAAAAATTCTTTTTCAGTCATGTCACATGGGGATTTCTGTAGAATATAGTTCAGAGTGGGCTTCTAACTGTACCAGTCATCTTCTCGGGTCTCAAAGAGTTAAACCATATTTAGACCACCTTAATGAAACAGGCTTCTATATTAGGAAGACTTGTATAAATACTCAAGAAAGGCCTTGTGAGAGAATAAGCTGCCGCACTCTGTTTGCCTTATGGTCACCGTATGCATCAGCTAATTTTAAATATTAAACTCTAATTAGAAAAGACCACTTCCCTGAAGGTGCATCGTGTGGGGGAGGGGACAGTGGGAGGGCCCCAATGGTAGCAACTGGAGCAGATGGAGTGGGGGGAAGTGAGAAGCAGCCATCGAGCTTATTCTTTGGGGGTGCCGCTGTACCCTGCGAACAGTGTGGAACTCCGTTGGTCTGCATGTGGAGTATATTCAAATATACTTAGATACTGAGAAGCAAAGATCACCTGTGGCTTTGACCCCAGGCCAGGAGAGTCCTAGAGAAGAATCCTAAATAATCCGTGTGGATATTGCACCAATAGCCTGTGGTTGAAGAGCAATGACTAGAGGAGAGAAATTCGGGGCTCGGTAAAGCCTGTTCATACTTTTACGCGTATCCTTGGCATCAGATTCCTTTAAGTCTGTTGACATGGTTGTGTTTTGCTTAGTCATTCTTAGATCTTTGTTTGCTTTTTTTCCCCTATTATTATTATTTTTTTTTTTAGTAAATGCCATTGGATAGCAACTCATTAGTCTAGTGTTTCCTAAGGGAAAACCAGAAAAAGGTGTTAGTTTGGACCTTGACTCCCAAAACAATGGCAGAAGGTGCCTTGGAGGTCTGTAGGTAGGTCTCAGTTCAGCATGGTACAATGGACACAGTATCTCCTGAGGAACAGATAGTACAAAGTGTTTGGTCTGGGTTTTTTTGTGTGTGTTTCAGCGACCTGGGTTCAGAAGACTACATTGTCATTGTCATTTTATACCCACACATAACTTTGGCTATAGCTGTACAACTTTGGGCAAAATCACTCACCCTCGTCTCAGCTATCTCATCTGCAGACTAGGGATACTGTTACTTGCCCCATGAAACTCATGCTTCATGAGATCATATAGTGCTGATATCAGCTTTGGTGTTGGTAATTCTGTGATTCCCTCTGGATGTATTTTCAATTCACCAATCTAAATGCTATTTATAATGGAGATATGGTAGGATACTTGACTGAACTTTAAATATATATATATATATATATATATATATATATATATTCATTCATTCCATTCTTCTATTTGAATCAGGAGACTGAGCCCTTTTTGTGTCTCTTTGTCTTAGGGAATGTTTTATAAATCACTACCCCTTCCTTCTTTTTCAAGAAACTCTACATTAGGAGGCCTGAAGAGGAAGGGGTGGGATGAAGAAGGCTCAGAGGAAACAGAGAATGGATTGGTGAGTCTTGGAACAGCAGGGCTTGGCTTGGGGGCAGCACCCAGGAGGGCAGCTCTCTTTGAGGTACAGCTGAGTGATGACCCCCCCGCCCCCCAAATACCTGGACCTGAGTTACCAGAGTTTCTATCTGCTTAGCCACACATCTCAGGCCCTAGGTGTAGCATGAAAGAAGTACCATGAGGAGGGGGCAGTAGATGTTCTTTCACAAGTCACCCTTGTGGGTGGAGGATAGATGACCAAAGGGGTCTCGGTGTGTCCACTCTCACAAAGATCTGTGAACACTCTGGACAAAACTGAGATTGCATTTTCCACTACTCCACGAGGATGTCTACTCAGGAATAGGCTTAACTTTTAAAATTGTTATAAATATACAGATAGCACAGCAAATGTGCCACATTTTCCACCCTGTCAAATTTTCTATCATCATAGACAGAAACTCATTGTGTTCCAATGATTCTTCCTGTGTTTCCCCAAACTCCCTCCACCTCCACTGTGAACCACTATTAAATGCTGAGATTGCGAATTTGTTAGGCTTCACTGATTTTTTTTTTTGGTGTCTGATCTTGACTAACATTCTTACTCATCACAGAGTTATATATATAAAATATGGAAAAGACAAAGCTCTACTTGGGTCAGGGGTGTAATGAAAAATTCCTTCAAGAGTTGGTACCTAAGTCTAAGATGAGCAGGGATGATTCATAGAGAGAAGGTGAGGAAAAAGGGTATTCTAGGCAAATTAGCTGCATGAAACAATGTGGTGTGTGTGAAGAATAATATTTTAAGTTGAAAGAAAAGTAATTAAGTGATTGCAGTGTCTTTAATTGCATTGAGAGCAGTGAGAGATGCTACTACATAAGAAGTTTTGTAACAAGAGTGTACTAGTTATTTATTGCTGGTGCAACACAACATCACATAAGTAATGACTTGAAACAACACAAATTGCTATCTTAAACCAAAAACCAAACTCACTGCCATCAAGTCGGGGCCAACTCAGGGTGCCCCTACAGGACAGGGTAGAACTGCCCCTGTGAGAGTATGAGACTGTAATGCTTTACAGGAGTAGAAAGTCTCATCTTTTCCCTCTTGTCACACTATCATGTTCGGCCCTCATTCGCATTTTAGTAATTTCTCTCAGCAATACTGCCCTTGCTCAACCCCCACCAGGTATTCTATATTCTCCTCACAATCAGTTTTAGATCACTTGTTGTTCCCTTGTTCCTGGGTTGTTTGAAACCTGCCTTTCTTTCCCCAACCTCCCCCTCTCCTGTGTCCCACCCACCCCTGAACTGTTGGTCCAGTTGTTTTCTCCTCTGGATTGTTTATCCTGCCTTTCTTATCTAGATATACATGCTGTGAATAATAAGCACAAAAACAGGACTGAACAAAACAAAACAACAACAGCAGTAACAACAACAAAAAAGAAATGCCAAAAAATAGTTCCAGGTCTGTTGGTTGACCTTTAGGAGTGTTTTCCCATTCATTCTGATGGGGTGCCACATTGTAGCCCCAAAGTCTATTTTTGGTATTCCCCAGGGCCTTCATTGCTCTGTTCCCCATGTTGCTTTGTTACACCTCCTTAGAATTTTGCCTCAGTGTAATGAGGTCAGATTGGGCACAATTCCTGCATTGTGTCTCCACTGTTGTCCCCTATAGCACTATGGGTCAGTGAGGGATGATGTCTTATGCCTGTGTCTTGTGGGCCTGATGGTCCTTTCTGTGCATTGACTTCTCTGAGGACGAATATCTTCTTTGTGACTTCGTGGGCCAGGATGGGCTCTACTCCCTCTCTTTGTTTGCTCCTGTGTGCTCTTTCTGAGCTGGAGCCTCAGTACTGTCCTCTGAAGTACATGCTTCATTGTGGGGCAGGGGCAGGGGGGAGGGGCCCATGTTGTTGGAATTGGGGCTGGCCCTGCAGTATACAAGTCTATTTTTATGAAAAAATTATATATTGTATTATTTATATTTCCAAATTGTCCAAACCAACAGCCAGGAAAAATCACCATGTTTATTCTATAGCACTGATATCTCTTGGTCTATAGCCACATATGCTAGTGGTCAAACATATTTCAGTGGAGAAGTCTAGCAGTGAAAAGTTTTGGACAGAGAAGGTCAGATGTGAAAAGAACACCTAGAGAGAATTGGAGAGGATGACTTTGATGAGAGCATAGACTGGAGGTATGGAGACAGATAAGAGATTGTGGGAGTGGTGCCTGGCTATCAAAAGATATTGCATCTAGCGCCTTAAAGGCTTGAAGTTACATAAGCAATCTAGCAGGGAAGCAAATAAGCCCCCATGGAAGAAGCATACCAGCCTGTGTGATCACGAGGTATCAAAAGGATCAGATCTCAAAAGATCCAAAATAAACAACTATATCGAAATGAACCAGGAAGGTTGGAATGGAGACCCAAAGCCCATCTGGAGATAAATGGATATCCTCCCACAGAAGGGTTATAAGGAAGGGATGATTCAACCAAGTTGTAGTATAGTACTGACAATTCACACATCATTCCTCTAGTTCTTGAATTCTTCCTTCCCCCACTACCATGACCTGGTTCCACCTTACACATCTGGCTACACAGTGGTGCAGATAAGAGCTCTTGACACATGGAATTCAGGACAGATAAATCCCTCAGGAACAGTAGTGGGAGTAGCGATATCATGAGGGTAGGGTGATATTCTGTAGGGGGAAGGGAGAAAAAGGTCCAATCTATCCTGATGTTGGATATATAGCCGCCCTCCAGCCCCCAGAGACAAGTAACAGAAATGTGGGTGAAGGGAGACAACAGACAGTATGAGCTATGAAATAATAATAAAAATATATAATTGATCAAGAGTTCAGGAGGGTGGGGGTGTGGGGGAGGGAGAAAGAAAAAAGTAAAACTTATACCAAGGACTCAAGTAGAACATGTTTTGGAAATGATGATGGCGACATATGTACAAATATGCTTGATACAATTGACATATGGAATGTTATAAGAGCTGTAAGAGCCACCAATAAAATGATTTAAAAAAAGAAAAAGAAAAGAAAAGAGGCTTTGCGAGGATGTTCATGTAGCCTTTCCTTACTGAATTAGGTAACTGGCGTTGACCTTTGACATATGAGCAAAAGCGACATGGATTGTTTTGGGGGCAGAAGTTTTGAAAGCTGGTTCTTGCTTCAAAATGCTCTTTTCTTTTTTCACACCAACTAGCAGTATTTCAGAGGAAGACTACTCAATCTGGGTTTCAGAACGAAGGGGTAGAGCAGAGGTGCAGCCAACCCACAATGAGTAGATGCTACAAGCAAGCAGGTAACATGTCGGACTTCTCTGTTGGTTGCTGAAATTTTTGGGTTATTTGTCACCATGGCATGCCTTAGCCTATTCCAACTGACTCAAAGGTGGTGCAGAAAACTTGGGTAGAGCCCTTGGCAGTTATAAATATCTATTAAGAGATAGCTATTGACTTTTAAAATTGGTTCCTGTTCATGCGTGACTACACGCCTAAGTCCTCCTTCTGCTAGTTTGTCTTCATACAACTGCTATTCTCTTTTCTACTTCAAGGCAAGGTTCTAAATGGCTTTCTTTGGGCTCTTAAGCAAGTAAAATTACATAGTGCCAACATTGCTTCATGAGAAAACTCTGATTGGATTTGCATTGCAAGAAATTAGGTTGGGACCACAATGTAGTGGTGGCATGAAAGTTTTGGGTTATATAGCATTGTTGGAATTCAGATGGAGTTGTCCTTTCAGATGACTCTTTCCCTTGGTTTATTACATTGAAGTGTCAATAGTTTGAGGTTTCTTTTCTGTGCCCAGAGCCAAAAAACCAAAGAATATACAATTTTGGTAGTATTTTTAGAAAACATTCAGCCTTGAAAGCAAGTTAGAGGTTGACTTGAGTATATTTGTTTCCTTTCTTTAACCAGTAATCACTGATACTATCTGTTTCATCAGAGCAATAAATAATGGTATCATTGTTCTCGACAAAGTCTCCCATATCTCAGAGTATGAAACTAGAATGCATAATGTCTCAAGTCAAATGGCCTTCCTCTGAGGGGAGATATTTTAATAGTTGGAAGAGACCTAGTAACAACATGGAAAATGCTATGAATCATCCTTCCACAGCAGTTGTGTTAATTTTTAGGTCCAGTTTTGCAGAGCTATATTATTGTTGCTTGATCTGTTTATATCCATAAATGAAGGCTTGGAACCAGAGTGGAGATTTTGGAGAAGGAGAATAAGCATATTAAAATAAGTGGCTTGAGTCAGAAAGTTTACGGTGACTTGACTGATGTTGGTTGTTCACCTGAATAGACTTCTGTTTCCTTCTTTGTTATTTTTTTTAGTACAAAAATACCCATTGTGTTAGTCCGGGTAGACTAGAGAAACAAATTCATAAGCACATATATGTATATGAGGGAGAGGTTTATATACAAGAGCAACTGTACATCAAGAAAACATCCCGTCCCAGTCTAGTCTAAGTCCAATATTAGCCCATATGTCTGATACCAATCCATAAATTCTCTTCAGACTCACAAAACACATGCAGCGACAACAGGACAGTCACAGGCCAGTGCGTGCAGAGTCTTGTGTATCTAGTGGTGGTAGAAGCATCTCAGTGGTGACAGGGGCCTCAGTGTGGCTTCTCAAGCTTCTCAGCGTTGGTGGGGAACTTTATGTGGTGTTTCCAGCTTCAGAGGTCTGGCTCCATCAGGGTAAGCCATGTGGCTTCTCCTCTGGGATGTCTCACATGGATTCAGCCTTGTGTCTTGTAAGTAGAGCATCTCCCAGGGACTAAGTCCTAAGTTTCTCACCAACAAGGGGAAAATATGGCTGAATTTCCCAGCATTCTCGGAAGAAAGCTTTCTCATGCCCACACAGAGGTCTCATTGGCTTTCTCCATATTAACAGGCTTGACTTCACCCCTACATTCCCATGAGATCACATGACTACCACCCCATTGTTGCCCTTCTTTCAGCAAAAGTATTAGCCTTAGAAAACTGGGAAGCCACAACCCCTATACTTTCATGGACCTTTAGATGGTGGTGGGGAGGGGAGCACAGGGGCAGACAGGGTTGATGGGCAACATCATCCAGGCTCAAAGGTATAGCGAAACATATCTGGAAGGCATATACCTCTGTCTTTCTTGATATCTGTAAGTTGTTTTTTTGGGGGGAAGGGAACAGAAAAATTAATACATTTCCCAAAGACAAGACTATACCTGTTCATTTTCATGAATCATATTTTTACATGTATTATTATATAGTCACTATACACTCAGCCCCTAGAACAGAACTGACACTTTCTCCACTGAAGGTAAAAATCTTATCAATAGAAGCTTTTCTATGCAAGGAACTATCGGAAAGTTCATATTAGGATAGAACATCTTCCAGTAAGTTGTTGTGAAAAGTATCATACTTCCTTGCAAGAATGACAGTAAAATTAAACTATTTTTTTTAACCAAAGTGTTGCCAGTAAATAAATTACAGCTAGATGAAGGGGATTTGTAAAACTTATGGAAAATTTTCCCATGAACTCTTTGAAGTCCTCTGATGTCAAGAATATATCATAAAGGAGAGATACAGGTATAGATGTCAACAATAATTAAATGTTAAATTAATAAAATAGAAAAATGAATATGGACCCACAAGAGAATGCCAATGTAATATAATATACACATTGAACATAAGAAAACTCAGGTGCCATGAACTGACCCCAAATTCATGATTTCCACAACACACATTGATTAAATATTAAATTACCTGCAATTTGGTTTGCCTCCTTAAGAATGTTTTCAATGATATTGCACCTTCAAAAAAGGCAGTCCAATGAAATTTTAACCCAAAGCTTTCTTTTTCTCTTTCACTATATTTCTGCGTCAAAGATAGGCACTGTTGACCTTTATCACTGATCTTAAAATAGCAGATGTCTCATAAATGAGTTCATTGTTGATTAAGGGGCTGCTTCCTACAAAAATTATATTCTAAAATGAGGCTGATTATTCCATTCACAGCAGCACACAATTACAAAATACCTAGGGATAATTTCAACAAGAACTGCAATATAAAGAAAACTGTAAAACTTTACAAAGGAAAGTAGGAGAAGATTATGTTCTTGGTTTGGGAAGGAGTGGCCAAATGTTTTAAAGATATCAATTATGTTAATTCTTTTCAAAACAAACTCAATAGAATTTTAACTATTATTCATATATTTTAGGAGCTTAAAGTTAATCCCAAAATTGTTCTAGGGGAAAAAGACATCATAGAGAATGATCTTCGATTGCTATTTTTTTTAAAAACAAAGAATCATAATGAGGAACTAGATGTACCATTACACATATTATAAAGTTACAGTAGGTAAAATAGCAGAATAATTGCTCAAGAATTAGGACTCATCTCAACAATATCATAGTCAAGAAAGAGATTCTAATGTTCTAATTAGTTTAATACCTGAGAGAAGTAGCCATCATCAATTTGTTAGGAAGAGAATTGTTCAAATGAATACTGGGACGTTTAGTGAACAATGTTTTTTGGAGGGGTATGAAAAGGCTTCAGAAATTTCAGGGAATAATGGAATGAAAAAATAACAGAATTTAGCTGAGCCTTGGTGGCGTAGTGGTTGTGTGTGGGACTGTGGCTCACAGGGTTGATGTTCAAATCCAGCAGCAGCTCTCCAGGAGCCAGGCTGGGCTTCCTACACCCACCAGCGCAGTGATGCAAGAAAAAAATTTTTTTTCACGAATGTTTTGAAGTTGCCTCATGAACCCTGAACTTTCTGTAATCTAAAATATAAGGTATGTCAATTAAAATGAGGTCACAATACCTACGGATAAGATGTCATAATCTATATCTAATTGTAGCATGGGAACTCCACTCATTGTCATCTAGTTGATTCTGACTCATAGGTCTCACACAGGACAAGAGTAGACCTTCCCCTATGCATTTCCATGGCTGTGAACCCTTACGGGAGCATCCATTGTTCTCCACTGGAGAGGCTGGAGGTTTCTACCTGCTGACCCTCTATGCCATCCACCTCCTCAGTAGGATAGGGGAGGATTGCCCCCTGTTAGTTTTTTGAGATTATAACTCTTTAGGGAGTAGAAAGTCTCATCTTTTCCCCAAGGAATGGCTGGTGGGCTTCAAATACCTGCCCTTGTTGTCAGCAGCCCAATGTGTTATCCACTACGCTATCGCTATCTTGTAAATATAAAGCAAACATATGACAATGAGACTACGATCAGTATCATACATAAAGGTGACCTAGTGATGCTGTCCTAGAAGCATTTGGCTACTAACGGAAAGGTCCGTGTTTGGAAGCCCCCAAGGTCTACACAGGAGAAAGATATGACAGTCTGTCTCTGTAAATATTTACAGACTGGGACATCCTATTGGTAAATTCTCCTATGTCTCATAGGGTAGCTATGAGTAAGAATCAACTCAAAGGCAACAGGTTTATCCTGCCTCAAATTTGAAACTAAGAAATGTATTCAGCAGAAGTCAAATGATAGCCTGGGGATTTTATTCACAAACAAAATGTTTGCCAACTTAGCTTATGGATGTAATTTTTAGGTGCCATCAAATCAGTTTTGACTCAGGCAGCCCTGTGTACAATAGAAAAAAAACATTGTCCAGTCCCGCACCATCTTCCCAATTGGTCTTATCTTTGAGCCCATTGTTGAAACCACTGTGTCACTCCATCTGATTGAAGGTGTTTCTCTTTTTTATTGCCCCTCCCATTTTATGAAGTACGGTGTCCTATATCAGGGACAAGTTCCTCTTGATAATATAGCCAAAGTATGTGAGATGAAGACCATTGTGGCTCATCTTCTTCCAAGACAGATCAGTTTGCAAAGTCCATGGTACTTTTAATATTCTTCTCCAGCACCACAACTCAAATGCATTGATTCTTCTTTAGTCTTCCTTATTCAGTCAGCTTTGATCGACCAATTGCATATGAGGCAATTAAAAACACCATGCCTTGCATCAGTTGCACCTTACTCCTTGAAGTAACATCCTTGCTTTCCAACACTTTAAAGAGGTATTGTGCAGCACATTTGTCCAATTTAATGTGCCATTTGTTCTCTTGAATGCCTAATTCCATGAATATTAATTGTGCATTCAAGCAAGACAAAATCCTTGACAACCTCAGCTTTTTCTCCATTTATGATGTTACGTATTGGTCCAGTTGTAAGGATTTTGCTCTTCATTCCATTGAATTTTAATTCATATGGAAGATTATAATCCTTGATCTTCAAGTGCTTCAAGTCCTTCTCATTTTCTGCACAGTAGATTGTGTTGGTTTCCACTGCCCTTGAATCCACATGATTTTGCACACACTGGTCTGTGGCCTTCCTGCATTCTGCATCATTTTTATGTGGCTGTGAGAGTCTCACGAGGCACTTGCATACTATTATTGGACTTGAGTTTGACTGGGATGAGATATTTTCTTGGTATATAATTCCTTCTTGATATAAAGCTCTTTGTTATACAGATATGAGTGTCACAGGATTTGTTTCTCTAGTCAACCTGGCATATGACACAAAGAGTAGGAGAGAGCTCATGTCTGGCGTTGTCTCTCTTATTAAAAGACCACATCCCCAAGGAGACATCGCCACGCTATGACCTGATGGAGAGGTTGGACTCCACATGTACCTCCACACGGATACCGTCAAGTTGACATTACAATGTCCTTCTTCAGAGACTTCTCCCAAGGAACAGGGGGAGGGTAAGCTTCTGGGAGTTTAAAGAATAGTTGAGGCTATGGAATACAAAAACTGGAAATCTGAAATAGAAACTCCCACCTAACTTACAGTAAAAAAAGAGGAAATATCCCAAGGTCATGAAATTATCATTTTGAATGTTTTTCTAGAAGTCTTAATTTTTTAAAACCTTCATATCTTGAACCTTAATCCATCTGGAATTAATATTTGTGTAAAATATGATATAGAAATCCATTTTCATTTTATTGTTCTACTGGTTACCCAATATTGAAGATTTCATTTTCTCTCCACTGATTCTCTTGGCCATGTATCAGTTCCTTACATGCATGAATGAATTGATACAAGCTTTTAAAAAAGTACATGAGACAAATTCTGACCATCTTCATGTCTAAGGAACATTCTGGTTGTAATTTTCTAAGCTGGATTTGTTCACTGGCAGTCTATGGTATAATCAATATTTTTCACCACCTCTATCCTTCAGATCCGTAAATTCTTCAGATTACCAATGTTTGTTTAAGTTACATAACTCTAGCAGAGCAGGGGTCAATTTTGTGACTGGAAATGTAAGGATGTTTTTATTGGATTATGAGGTCTCTGAAATTAGTTCAGTTCTTTGTAAATTACAATAAGGAAAATAAGCTTTGCAGTGATTATTTTATGACTTAATTCTATAGCCTTTCCCCTTTTCAGGACTAAATAGCCTCTTGAAAGCTTTAAGTTTCACTATTTTATGGTGTAAGAGTTTTGCTGGAATATTAATAGCATGTGTTTATGTGTTTTTTAAATTAATTCTGGCACCATGAGGCTTAGGATGAGTGAACATAATCAGAACTAGAGCTCTCTTCGGTTTATGACTAGGGGCAAGGGTCATGTCATTAGTAACTCTGGAACAAGTGACACAAGGATCAAATTCCTTGAGGAAAACATTACATCATATGGGCTGATGGTATAGAGACGATTGCACAGCATATTTGAATTGAGAGCTAACCTAGAAACTATGAACCTAAAATGAAACGATAGGCCTAAAACCAACTGCTATCAAGTCAGTTCTGACTCATGGTAACCCTGGAGGGTTTCCAAGGATATATATATATATATATATATATATATATATATATATACACACACACACACACACACACACACATACACACACACACATACACACACAAACATACATACACACAAACATACACACAATTTTATTGGGGGCTCTTAGAGATATTATAACAACCCAAAAACCAATTATAGGAAGCAAATTTGTACCTATGTTGCCATAGTTACTTTCAGAACATTTTACTTCTCCTTGAGCCCTTGGCATCAGTTCCCCTTTTTATCCCCCCTCCCCCTCCCACACTTGTAAACACTTGATAAATGCTTATTACTATTATTTCATGTCTTATACTGTCCACTGTATCCCTTCACCCGTGTTTTTGTTGTTTGTCACTCTTGGGGTGGGGTGGGGGTTATGCAACCATCATTCATTGTTACTGCTTCCCCCTCCCTCTCCCCCTCCTCTCATGGTATCACTATTCCCATTACTGATTCTGAGGGGTTTATTTGTCCTGGCGTTCACATGCCAAAATCTCTTACCTGTACCACTGTACAGTCTGATATTTAGCAGGATTTTTGAGCTAGAGCTGGGGTCATGATAGTTGGTGGGGAGTGGGGGAGAGGAAAAAGCATTAAAGAACCAGACAAAAAGGTTGTGTGGGAGGGTTAGGGTTAGAGTTAGGGAAAATATATTAAAAAAAAACATTAAAAAGAGAAATAAAAAAAAAAAAGAAAAAAATGGTTGTGTGGTTTGTTGGTGCTATACTGCCCCTTCCGTGTGACCCTTCTGTGAGGGGATGTCCAATTGTCAAAAGATGGGTTTTGGCTGGGTCTCCAGTCTGAACCCTCTCCTTAACATCTAATTGTTTGTTTTTGATCTTCTGATACCTGATCCTATTGATGCCTTGTGATGACATAAGTTGATGTGCTTCTTCCATATGGGCTTTGTTGCTTCTCTGCTAGATAGTCACTTGTTTAATGTCAAGCCTTTAAGACCCCAGGGGCTATATCTTTTAATAGCTGGGCGTCATCACCTTTCTTATCACGTTTGCTTATGCACCCATTTAAAAACAGTAAATCTTTATGTGAACAGTTAGCCTCATCTTTCTCTTGGGGTGTCACTGGTGGGTTTGAACCAATGACCTTGAGGTCAGCAGTCTAAGGCTTTCCTGACGGCACCACCAAGGTTTCATTCATATACATTCAGAAGAACTCAGACTCATTGCTGCTTGAGTGGATTCCAAGTCAAGGTGACCCTAAAGGAAAGAGTAGACCTTCTCCCTTGGATTTTCGATGCTGTAGATCTTTATGGGAGCATCCAGTCTCATCTTTCTCCCAGAGATTGCCTAGTAGATTTGAACCACCTGCCTTGTGGTTATTAACCCAATGCTTAAACTTCTGTGACACCAAGCCTCTTGTATTTAGGGGGGGGGGGCAGTGATTAAGAACACAGGTGCTAGCAATGGATGATCAGGTTCTGAATCTTGTTTCTGTCACTTGTTAACTGGATGAATTTGGGTAAGGTACTTACGTTCTCTGTGCCTCAGTTCATTCAACTATAAAACTGAGACAAAAAAGCATGACCTCAGAAAGGGTATTTCAAAGAGTGAATTTGTTAACACCTATAAAGGATACCTTGGTGCCCCAGTTGGGAAGTGATTATACATCAGGCTGCTAGCCTTCAGGACAGCAGCTTGAAATTGTGCGTGTGAGTCCTCGGGATAAAGGTAGGCTTTATTCTCCTGTGAACATCACAGTCTCAGTAACCCACCGGGGACAGTTCTGTCTTCCCCTCTAGGGACACCATGAGCTAGCGTTTACTTGATGGTGGTGAGTTTGGTTACAAAAGGTACCTAGTAAGTCCCTGACACATATTAAGCAGGATGTATTTATAGTTAAGGGAGTTCGGGTGGCGTAGTGGCTATGTGTTTGGCTGTTAACTGTGAGGTTAACAGGTTAAAACCTACCAGCCACACTGCAGGAGACATATGGGGATTTCTAGTCTCATAAAGAGTCTTAGAAACCCACGGGGGCACTTCTACCCCGTCCTATATGGTTGCCACGTATCAGAACTGACTCGATGGCAGTGACTTTGATGGTTTTTGTTTTATTTATAGGCGATAACTTTCTATAGACTCAAAGCTGATATGCACACAATTTGAAACAGAAATATCTCATGCATTATGAACTCTAATATATGATTCTATTTTACTAAAACACTTTTCTCTAACAAGGTGTACACTACACTTTCAAAATCAGTCCTATGTGCAGAAGTTAACATGTCTCTAAGCAGCACTATTCTGAAATTGGGACCGTGCAAATGTTTATAATACAATTTAACATTTCTTCCTCTTGGTCAAATGCTTATTTAAGACTCCTAGAATTCAAGTAGAAAGAAAATGTTTTGAAAATCATGATGGCGGGGCTGAGCCCCAGGGGCACAGTGGTTGTGTGCGGGACTGTGGCCCACTGGGTTGGTGGTTTAAATGCAGCAGCAGCTCTCCAGGAGCAAGGCTGGGCCTCCTACTCCCACAAAAAAGAGCTTTTTTTTGTGATGCCCGCAAAAAATGAGTTTTAAAAAAAGAAAATCATGATGGCAACATATGAACAAATGTGCTTGACACAATGGATGCACATAAGGATTCTTTTATTGTGTAAGAACCCACAATAAAACAATTAAAAAAACCCCTAAAACATTACATTTCAAAGGATGGGGAAGGGGGGAAAGATCCCTAGAACCAACGTCCCTGAAAGGGGTGTATGTGTGTGTGCAGATAATTTGAGTTCATTTGCTAATCAAAACACTGGGCCTGATGAGCTCCTTCTCTAAAGATTACCACCAAGAAAAGATTGCCACGGAGTTCAGTTCTGCTCTGTAACACAGGGTTTGCCCTGAATCAGAATTGACTTGCTGGAGAAGATAGGCTACATTTTAAGGGCTTGACAGAGAACACTGAGTATTTGGAAGCTGGGCAATGATGGAACTCGGCTGTTAGAACCTT